>CAJUYI010000069.1:366396-381155 GCA_910591695.1 Galerucella pusilla
TACACCATCACCCAATGGTATACAGATTTGTGTCCTTGGGTTCCTAGAGTAAATTCCAGCCCCTGCTCTGTCACCAGAGCATGAGCCATCAGTGAACCAGACAGTCCCATGAGGCTGTGTATTCGTCTCTTTATCCCAGGATTCTCTGTCCCGGATCATAGCCCTGTATGGGGTTGCGAAGTAGTACTTGCGCAAGCATTCGTCAGACGCTCGAGCCAGAACTGGAATATCTTCCAGGAGCCGGAGCTTCTTGACGTGTCTGCACTCTTCCCCTCTTCGCACGTATCCCAGACGCTTCATGCGCAGGAAAGCACTCCCCGCCTCAGCCTCGATCACATGGTGAAGAGGCCGAAGACCAAGGATCACTTCCATCGCAATTTGCACAATACAAATTGAGACATCTGCTTGTTAGGAATACTTTATACGTATTTGGTCAAGTTTCAATGACTTCCACATTTCTTCTAGAATGAATTACTGAATGTTATAGATACTATTGGTTGTAGCCAAAGTCACAATTCCAATACTTAAAACGAAACTGCTTTCCTTAACGTTAATTGACGTTGAATCGAGTACATAAGACATACAAAGTTAGTTGTAAAGACTGGAATTAATATTACTCATTTAGGTGCTAATTTGAGCCGTAACGTGGTCACTACTTTGTTGGATTCTCTAACTCAACGTTATATAACAATCTCGCAATGTCCAAATGCTGCTTGGGTCAGTTGGGGTGAGGAGGGAAGAAATAATCTTAATTCAGCCTCAATTAGTATCCATTTCAGCTGAACACCCTCTATGGAATTCAGTGGTTACAGACAGGGCTTTCAAAATTTCCTGATACTAGCTTTCGTCCGCGACTTCGTCCGCAATGTTCAATTAAGTTTCTACATTATTATGAATGTCAGTATTGCATTGCACCAAGCTATCAAGTGAGTTCAACGTTATTTCAATAAAATCGGATCGAGTTTTCAAGCGTCTCCAAATGAAATTCAATCTAAATCAAAAGTATGAGGGAGTATTGATATCAACTGCGGTGCAAATCACCCCCAAAATAACTCCCTTCCCCTTTTCAACCCTGCTGGGCGATAAGTTTCAATTTAATACGAAGCACGTCTCTCATCAATTTTGTTGAAGAAATTTGAAGTAGATTGGACCCATAGAAACCTCGCCCCCGTTTTTCTTCCTTTCAGGAGTAGAACACACCGTCCAAGTTTCATGTCATTCAAAACAAAGCATTTTGGGTGTAATGGTATGTATTCGCTTTAAAAATTTTACAGTGTAATCTATCATCTTTGATTTATTTCATTTAATAGACTTCGAAAATATTTTAAATTCAAGTTATGTTGTTTGTTTTGGCATATAAATGGGAATTGACCTTTTGGTCCGATTATAAAAAATTTCAAAAATTTTCAATTGAAATAAAATTTTGTTTTCTACATATATTGGTTATTTATTACAAACAAAATTTAAGTCACCGTTTCTAAAAGTTTGTATCACTAAGACTAGAAGGCTGTGTAATCTGAGATAAACACTACTAATGAAGCCACCTTCATCAAGTACTGTATACTATTCTTTACACACGAATGAAGGCAGTATAATCTGAACGAAACAAATAATGAAGACTTCTTCACTGAGTTGTGTATATAATTAGGCCAAGCAATAGAGCATGCAAGTAGAGCTCATATAATAACCTTTTTGATGTGCGTCATCGATTGTTAATGTCCTTCTAACACATTATGTTGGGAGAAATGGAAAAAAGGCAATCCTAATCAAAATATCACAATAATGAACCCTTTAAATGTATTACAAACGTTAATCCTAATCTTTGACTCGAAGAAATTTGATAAGTTGATGTTTATATTACGCGCAAGCGCGACCTATCAATCTGAAGGAAATAACAACATTCAAATTAGGATGCAGACGTACCTCTTCTAGCGGCAATGTGTCTTACGTCTTTTTTTAATGTCCCACTAACAGTTCTAGTCAGGTCTGTACTTTATTGTTCACTGTCAATTATTATTTATGAAAAGTGAATATTAATCCTTTTGTTATATTTATTGGAATAAAACAAAAATATACATAGATAGACGGAAAAACATCAGCATTTTGAAAGTTCTCAAGTAATATCAGTTAGAAAAAGAAGCCGGTTCCTAATTATTAATTTTATGAACGACATACCGGAGACCCGGATATACGTCACAAACGATGACGTACACAAGTAGGCTATTGAACTACTATATAGTTATTTTTGTCAATAATATTTACCTATTGCTTATCCTGAATAATTGTAATTCTTGAGTCATTTTTACAATAAAACTTCCAAAACTGACTGCTCAATATGGGCGTTGTAACTAAGTAGGTAGGAGCTGCCATTTTAATACTTATTTCATTCGATGTTTGACACTTTGACAGTAGACAGCTCATTTCATCTGTTTTGCCATATCGGAACATCGGAAAATTCTAGTAGATCTGATAATTAAGTATAAATACCACTACTACTAGCAAGTGAGAACAAAACAATGCTTGAGTTACAGTAAAACTGCACTAAGAGTATTGACATGATTACTTACACCTAAAAAGCTAAAACTAGTGAAGAAGTAAGCCTGTATGGAATTTAAGATGACGCCTCCATTCAAATAGTTGCGAATTGCATGAATAGACAACAGCTAGAAGGCTACTGAAAAAAAACATTCCTTTAGGTATTAGTAAATCTACTGATCTCAGAAACTATAAGTAAAAGTATAAGTTCAGGGCACAATAGATATTTTAATGCAAAACATAAACGAAGACATAATTCTCCGATAAGAATATCTGTTAGTGGATCGCTCAGGGCATTAATATGTTTGCGAAAGTACCCAAATGAGAAAGCTTGCGCAGTGTTTTAGTACGGTTGCGCAATAATTGAGAAAGTTTTCGCTGTAAATTAATAGGTTTGAGCAGTGAAAATGAGTTTTCTTACTGAATTATCATGTTTCTTCCATTGAATCTTAAATAATATTTTGAAAATTATAAAAAACTGTCTAATTTTTTTGGGTCAATAACTAATTATAAACTTTTGCAGCTCCTTAATCTGTCTAAGCTAACAACAATGTAAATTTTTCTCGAAATGATTATTCACTTTTAATTAAGGTCATAAATCTAACCCGAAACAAGGATGTTTGTTTTCTTCACACTATAATTATAGGGTACATTATTCCAGAAATGAAACTTTGACTCTAATTATGGGCCAGTATAAGCAGCTTATTTTTTATGTTATAAAAGATGTAAATTGCACGGCATAACCGACAAAAGAATAGCTAATATTTTCAAAATAGGCAGCCATACATTATTTTTATGCAAATTAATTTGTGTTAACAAAACGCTTTTTTTTGCTCAACCAAACGCCAGACAGTGTGAATATCAGTTATTTTAACTAAGAATTTGAATGTGAAATTGGGAAAAATCTTAAAAAGGTTCATTAAGAAATGATTGTATTTTGATTTTAGTTAATAAATCTGTTCTGCGCATGGCTTGTATTATACTGATAAAACTATTGAAAAATGTTTTAAATGCCAATAATTACCCGGCAGAATTTGTAAATAAAGAAATCAAGAATATAGAGAAAGGCTCATTGTTAATACCCCATAATAAAAACAATAATATTAATAATTCAGCTAACATAATTTTTAAAAACTTGATAATACCGTATGTTGGGGGTTTGTCAGAAAGAATTAAGAAAATTGGTAATCAATTTAATATTCGAACCAGCTTTAAATTTAACAATACTTTGAGATCTATCTTAACAAAAACGAAACCAAAAAATGAAGAAAAATCTTCAAAAAATTGCATATATCAGATATCTTGTGAATGCGACAAATTCTATTTAGACCATTGAAAGTCCAAATAAGTGAACATAAAAAATACATCAAAGATAGGGAGTTCTTTAAGTCAGGTATTTGTAAACATGCTTGGGAAGAGGGGCATAAAATTCAATTGGATTCGATAAAAATAATATTGAAAGAGCCCAATAATAAAAGACGGAAAATCGAAGAAAGTGCTTTAATACAACTAAATGCAGATAAATGTGTAGCTAGTATTTCTGCCGAATGTAGTCAAATTTGGTTTCTAATGTTAGAAAGAGAAATTTCCAATAATCAATTACCTGCGTGATCAGGATAGCATCATAAGTTTTTATCCAGGTTTTCCTATGATTTATCATTGGAATAGTTGTTAATCGATACACACTTCAATACACAAAATCACCAAACTGAGTTATACATGTTTTGAAAACAAAAATGATACACAAAAAAGTAACAACAAACGCGTTTTACTAACATTTCCAAAATAAGCTAAAAAAAGCGCTATCTCAATAAAAACCGCTCCTGGAACGTGCACTTCACTGGATTCCATTTCTAGTAGACTATCATATCGATAAAATGTCATGAAATACAATATTTTATTTTACATTTTACCAGAGGTGTGATCTACTATGAATGGACCTTAATGAAATTTGACAACAAAGTTTTGTAGTCTTCAAAATATTATTGTTTGTCAGATAGGGACCAAAAATTATTTTATTAATTTTTTTACCTGGTGGTTCTGGAGACGATCCCTCAGCATTTTATGACATTCATTCGAAGATCTTTGAGAAGATCAGAACCTTTTCATTGGATATGTTTTTGTCAACCCTGGAGATAACAAATGAGAAGTTTGGGGAGTTGTTTTTTGCTGGACTGTTTCTCTTGGAAGAGGGAGTTTGAGAATGAAGGGGTAGGCATATCAATTGTTATCTCCAACGGCGTTTTGGATTTTTATTGGAGAATTTTGGGGCAAATGTTCTTTGGAATTTTGAGGAGGGCAGTGCGATTTGGATTGGCTTTGAGGAATGAGATTTGGCCTATTGGAATATCAATTCTGTTCAAAAGAATGAGAAGTTTCTTCTGAGAGGAGAATTTGGATAAGAGATTGTGGAGGTTGAGGGTCTGGAACAAAGTTGTTGACGATGAAGAAGTTTGGGAGGAGGATTTGGACGAAGAAGGATATGGATGCTCCGTGGTCAAAAGAGGCCAGAGAAGAGTGGGAAGAGGTAGAAACTGATGGAGATTTGGCTACTTGGGCGTAGGAGTGTTTGCTGGTAGATCTGGGAGGGTTTTTCAGTGTATTTAGGAGGTCTTCTTCCGGGGATTGGAGGAGTTTCCCAAGTTTCCTTGGAGAAAGATTTTAGGAGGAGTGTTTGGCAGCTATTGTATTGCGGAAATCGGTTGAATCTAAGTATTCGATGACTGCAGGTGATTGAACAATTGTTTTCAAGTGGAGAAAATTCCTCATCGCTGTCTTTTTTCTTCCGCCGGGAACGTCTTATGGTGAGGATTTGGTGGGATTGGGTTGTTTCTGCATTCACTGCGCTTGTTGGCACCATTGTTGACTTTTAAGAGCGGTTCCAAGGTGCTGGCTTTCATTGATTTTGCTCGTAGTTCGATGGCCTGGTCTATTTATTAGACAGCGGTAGGTAACGGTGTGAACTAGTGACTGTTAATTCAGCTACTGTCTGTTCAAAAGTAAACCGGTGACGTATATGTTTTACTTCAGAAAAAAGCCTCAAGCCTCAAGCCTCAACCTACATTCTACAACAGTCAGATATGCGATAAGTAAGCTAGAAATCTACAAATATGCATACATATTGTATTAAATGTTTAGGGACAATCTGTATATTTATCACGGTAATAATGCTGCACTGCTCAGTGCAATGAAAAAGTTGTCTCCACTTGAGTGATTGAGACTCAGCACAATGTATTGAAAGATTTTTTAAATTTTGTCTTTCCGAAAGTTAGATGAATATACCATCTTAGCATTTGAAATAATGGCGAATGTGCCAGGTCACATTATCATTTTTTATCAACATTGCTCCCTTAAATATTAAAGCCTTGAAATTTACTCGAATTCACTAGGTATTAGCAAAAATGAAATTGTTTCACTAACTACATTTTCAGAAAATACTTTAAGCTGGTTATGCCCGTTAGCATAACTTTAAAACAGTTTACTTTAAAACAGTCTTAAAATAAAGTAATCTTAAAAAGACTAGTTTGCGTTGCACCACTCCATAGTTATTACTTAAACTAGTTAAGGACGACTAAGCGCCAACTGCACCGGTGCTACTTAAGCATTTAAGTAAGACTTAGGAAATATGTGTGAATGCACCGCGTCGTAAGTCGGTTTTAACGTAAGTCGAAGTGTAGGTTTTACTTAAGTCCTACTAATGTGAAAGTGAGGTTATGTCTTGGCACTTGGCAGACCAAATTATCAAAATATAGAAAGGTTAGTACATTAAATCGAACAAAATGAAATTAATAATGGATATAGAGCTTTTTGATGACCTTCTTTACGAAATGGAATCAATTGAATTTGGTGTTCCCAGAAATAAAATAAAAAATCACTGGGAGACGCAGCTCTTCATTTACTTGATTATATTTTGTATTGTTTATATCCTATAAATAGTTGTTATTTTCATCATCAGAATTTAGTGTCACATCTGTCACATTTCAATTTTTATCAAAATCAAAATCCCTGTCCGCCTGTTCACATCCTGTCTTTAGTCGACTTAGCTAAATAAGACACGGCGCAGTTGAATTACACCAAATTTTACTTGATGAATAAAGTTTCACTTATGGAAGTATTACTTAGAAGTACCGGTGCTACTTAAGCATTTAAGTAAGAGGAAATAATATGTGTGACTGCACCGCGTCGTAAGTTGTTCTTAACGTAAGTCGAAATGTAGGTTCCACTCAAGTTCTACTTATTTCAAAGTGAGGTTATGTTTTGGCAATTGGTAGACCAAATTATCAAAATATAGAGAAGTAACGTTATAAGATCAAACAGAATGGAATTGATAATGTATATAAAGCTTTTTGATGACGTTCACGAAATGGAATTAATTGAATTTGGTGTTGCCATTAATATAATTCTTATTATATTTTGCCACACAATGCATCGAATATACAGTTTCGTCATTAGTGAAATTAGTGCCACGGCCATGAACACTGGGCATAAATCACTGGGAGACGCAGCTCTTCATTTAGATACTTGATTATATTTTGTATTGTTTATATTCTATATAAAATTTCAGAATTTAGTGTCACATCTGTCACATTGCAATTTTGTCCACATCCTGTCTTTAATCGACTTAGCTAAATAAGACACGGTGCAGTTGAATTACACCAAGCTTTACTTAATGAATAAAGTTCCACTTATGAAAGTATTACTTAGAAGCAGAAACGGTGCAGTTGGCCCTAAGTTCCCAATTGGGTCGTCTTAAGTTCGACTTATTTTAAAATCGCAGTTGGCAGCTAATTTAATTTAAAGAATTTTTCTTTATGGATGGAATTTTTTAAGTTCATCCCTTGATATTGTTAAAATAATAGACTTCGACTTCCCGAGATGGTTTCCACTCGATCTGATCATTCAGCGACATAGGTAAAGGAATTTGCATCTTCTTGAAGTTTTCGAGTGATATAGTAATGTTTACGGGTTTCAGGATTGATAGAGATGGCTCTGAAATTTCGAAATGATTTTCGTGTGAAAAATTACCTAATGAGTAAAACCTACAACAACCAAATGATCAACTATTATTACAGGAACGCTGGTCATTTGATAACCTTTGCTGTTTCTGAAGTTTGTTGTTTTCTTTGTACCTATTTATAGGTTAACCGTTCACATTTGACGGAGGTGAAAGCTAACTATCACTCGATACCAAGCAAAATCTGAAAAATCTCTAAGAAGTTACTAGATTTTTCCAGTGTTGCCATGTACGCAATGTATTAAGCAGTTCTTTACTAAGTAATGCCCAAACTGTAGCGGTGCAGCAAGTGAAAAACTTAACGGTCTTCTTAAACTTAAAAGCAACTTACGAAAGGCGTGCTTAAATTCCAAACAGTGCGAACGGACATTAGATTTGGCAATGTATAAGCGTAAAAAACCTACCAAATATATGACGAATCAATATTTATTTTCATTTTAATTTAATTTTTTTATGAGACTTCCTTTCTTGTTTCAAGTATTGTCAATTTTATAATTTTCGTCTGTACTCAGGGAGCATTCGTGGTCGTGCCTCTTTCAACGACCTTTCAACGGATCAGACTGTGCTGTGTATTTGAGGTTGAACGTAGTCAAAAAATAATTATTAGTTTGATTCGAAGTATTTTAATAACAATGCAAAATGATCAATTCTTGGAATTAAAGGAATTGTGCAACACATATACAATAATAATAATAATAAATAACATATGATGGAAATCAAACTATGCTACGATGGGATGAGGATGAAATAAATTATGAGATTAGGTGCATATTATTATATAAACAATGTAAAATAACCCAAAAATTATGTAATGTAAAATAACCTAAAAATTATGCAATTATAAAGTATGTTCTTGTTTAATTTTGATACAACAACCCGGTTGTATTAGTAATGTAGCTTTTAATATTGTTTTGAATATTTACGGTTTAAAAATAGTTATTGTACTCACACATAATATGTACACTGGAGTCTATTGGTTCAATACCATGTATACTATGGAGTAGGTACTATCTTCTAAAATATAAGGAAGCTTCTATGGAAACTTCGGATAAATTTTATTATTCCTCCTACGGAATTGGGGATGGAAAATGTGTAAAAAGGAATATATTTTCCACTTCAGCTGCAGGAACTTATTTACAATAAATGAATATAAGTAAATATTCGATACTTCATGCTACTTGTCAAATATTTAACTTTTGACTTTTCAAATTTTCTCTTCCGTCAAAAATTTGCTTTTGAGGTTATGTTTGATAGATTTTACGGAAAAATTGACGATGCTCACGCTTCAAAGGATTATAAGACAAATTGTTCGATTTTAATCAATAGGAATCGCAAGATTTGACGTTTATATCTTCGAATGTCATGAATTTTTTAGAAATGTCAGATTAAATATATTTACAATTTTAGATATTTAGCTTATTTCAACTTAATACTAGGAACTATCAATGACTTATCTAATTTAATTATTCGTACTATGGTTTTCGTTAGTTTTTTGGGGCATTTTGTAGCACTTATTTCGGTTATTCACTCGCGCACTTTTTATGTCTTTGCTCCAAAAAATATTTATTTCTCACCCGATCTAAAGCTTTCTCTATTTTTAATTTACTGTTTACAATATTATAATCACAACATTTGGTTATAAATAATTGGCCATTTCTTAACAATATTGAATTATGCTCTATAACATATTAGTTTATACAGCTTCATTTGCAACTAAATGTTGTCTATATCTACTATTGTTGAACAGTAATTATCATTTTCTATTGAAATGTTTACGTCTTGCACAATTTTACATTTAATGACATTTTATTTTCGAATTATTTTTCTATTGTAAATAATGTGGATTTTAAAAATGTCTTGTGGATGACTTTGTTTTCTTTTACTATACAATATAAACTGAAAAGCGACAAGCGCATGTGATCGTTGCTGATCAATTAGGACACAAACAGACAAATACTGAGGTAAGCAGCAATAATAAAGGAACAGTGTATGTACTCTTTTTAGATTACCAAGCTTTTGTAAATATTTATTTACATCTTTAGAGAACTAAAAAAGTGAGAAAGAGACATAACTTACAAAACAGCCCGCTACAACAGTTTTATGACTTACGTAAATCGAGAATGTATTCTGGATGTTATCATCGGGAAAAGCATTGAGCAATTAATTTTAAGAAAGAAACAATCCAAATGGCATTGATAGCCTAGTTACATTAACTTAATAATCACGTTGTAAAATAATTGAAAAGTTAGATGTAAAATTCATTTTGAAACATAGTGAGAATCCACACAAACATGTGGAATTCGACTAATAATCGAAAATAGGTTAAGAATAGTTCCCCTTTCATAGAGTGTGACCCATTTTGTTTGGAAGCACCCCTGTAAAATCCGCATTTGTGAACCGATTTTGATTTGATTTTTTTTGTTAGATTCGGTATCAAAAACAGTATTTTGGCACAAATTTTAATAACTTGATTAGGTACTATTTTCAAAGCCCTTTATGTTAATTTCTCTTTGCCAAAAAAGACAAAAATACACTAGGCATTTTTTTTCTATACCACTGCATTTTACGGTGGTGCTTCAAACAAAATGGGTCACCCTGTATGAGATCAAATAAAAAGAAGATATATCAAAGCCATAATGACTTTATGGAAAATAATTGAGAAATATATTTATCCTATATAGAGGATATTGTAGGTACATGAATTATGTCTATTTCAGAAAAATCCAAAAAATAAATAATTTACAGGGGTTACATTTAAAATGGAAAAGTTGGTATTGGCCACTTATACATGGCACACCCCAAATTTTTTTATTAAAAAATACAAATCGACGTGTCCAAGCGCTGTTCCAACACGCCCTCATTTATTCGTTATCTAATTTATTCCATTTGGCTGTTCCAAACTGTATAATGTTCCACGTGTTTTTTATGACTTGTCCTATATCATGTAAAATATGATCTGAAATGATGATAATTGAGATTACAAACACTGCTAATTTAAATGTGAAATTTACTCCGGAGTAACTGTATATAACAAATTAGACTCCAAAAAACAAAAAAATTACACATTTATATTTCACGATTGAGAAATTTTCAGTGCGTATGAAGTTCTGTACGCGTCGTTTTTAGAAAAGGATTTAACGACCACTGTAAGCCGTAATTAGTTCCACATCATTGTTGACAAAAGCAGTAAACGAGGTAGTTATATATCAAAAAACATAGTCTCTTTCGTCATCCTAATGTTTATTACGTTTTTATTCAATAAGTACAGTCTACAAAAAAATAATTACTAGAACACGTTACGGCATAACTCGTCCGTAATTAGTACATTTAATTGTAAATTGTAACAGGACAAAGTGTTAAAGGTAAATAATGGGATTACATTACTTCTACTTGTGTGTTCCTTTATTGGGATATGGTCAACTGACGAGTTTTATTCACTTTTATTATTCTGGGTCTTTCAGTTGATTACGACGTGGATAGTATACATACTGCTGATCATATAATCCAATCAATGAAGTACAAATTTTCATTATATCGAATAATTATTCGTAATGGATCGACTTCAAACTTTTTGCAAATTGTTAAAAAAGTTGTTAATTGCTCGATAATACAAGTATGGCTGTGTGGTAATTAGCTCGTTATAAGTTATAAATAATAAATAAACAATTATTGTGCAAATTGAATAACTAGAGAAATACTGGATCCATTTCCACAAAAATTGATATTTTGATTTTATTGGCCGCTGATTACAATTCAAATATTTCACATCACATTTGAATTCAGCAACATGAAATACATAAGGACATGCAAATATTTTAGCCAATAGATTTTTTTCGGTAATTTTGCAGCTAGTTGGCAGCTGTCAAATACCAAAATTAGAAATTGTGCATCAAATAAGCGACATAAAATAGAGAAAAATTTGCACGTTTTCAGCAATTTTCCAGATTTTTAACGACTCATTTAAAAGCTATGAATAATTTCAACAAATTCAATTCACCTACAATTTTTTTTTTAATGAAAGAAGGCTCAGGATGTGGAGTTTACTCGAGAGCACTAAGCCTAAAGATTAAGTGGGGAATGGGAAACAATACCAACGTGGTTCAAACAGAACTGGCTGGTATCTCAATTGCCACAAAAGAACTAACCAGAAGAGGAATTTCTGGCAAAAACATAATAATCTGCACTGATAGTAGCCAACCCCTATTAGCCTTGAACAGACAACGTGTTATATCGAGACTAGTACTAGAGTGCCATCAAGATTTAGCTGACGCCTCGGCAGATAACAATATTATCCTGAGGCGGGTTAAAGGGCACGACAGGAGTAAAAGGAAATCGCATTGATGATTCTTTAGTCAGGGAAGCCGCTGGACTAAAAATTCTAGGACCCAGTAACACCTACGGCCTAACGACTTCGACAATTGCGGAACTAGCCAAACGTTACACCCATGCTCAATCCCTTAAGAGATGGGATGGAATCAAAGGATGCAGTCTTGCCAGGATCACCCTGGACGACCCTGGGAAGTTGGCGCTGAAGAAATATTTGGCGATGACCAGGAAAAACCTACGTTTAACAGTAGGATTTCTGACTGGTCACTGTCAACTAAGGAAACACGTTCATACTATGGGGCTAGTGGACACACCTCTATGCAGGATGTGTGAACAGGAAGATGAAACTATCAGGCATGTCTTATGCGAGTGTCCGGAGTTATCGTCAATAAGAGGGTGTGTGTTCGGTGAGTCTTGGCCTACACCTGCCCACCTGTCCACCTTCCTGGGAAGGACAGGATGGACAATGACCTAGGTGGACAACTCCTCGGGAGGATGTACAATGGGTTACATGTGGCCTAAGTGCTGTGAGCCTACACACTCACCCTCCCAACTCTACAGATACAGATACAGAATTCACCTACAATAACGTCAGGAACTGTTTAATATATTTCTGGTTAAAACTGATAATTTAAAGACAACAAAGCTAAATGCATGATAAGCCTAAAATGGTCATATTAAAGCGTGTGATAGAAAAAAAATGCAAATTATTGGGAAAAACAGCGGCTAAAAATTGAAGACCACAAGGTAACTGTCAAAAATTTTGTTATGGATGAGTGGAAACATAAATGGAGCCTTGAGATCCTCAATAAAATGCATGAAATTGTGACAAATTATGGGAGAAACCCCTTCCCTTCCTAATAATTAATATTTTGGTATATTTTTATCCCTCCCTTCCAAGTTCCAATCTTCCAAAGTTTATCGGATTTGACATTCCTTCCCTAACAAATTTCAATTCACTGCCATTATCTTCGAAATAATTGGCTTACAATGTATCCCCTTCACTGCGTTAATAGCAAAAAGTGTGCAGGAAATAACGTGCAATAACTTTTTTCCAATTTGGTATACTAAATACCATAGGAGTTGCATTGAGTATGTCATTTTCGGGAATGTTATTTCAACTTTACAGCGCTGTATCTCAAGAATATCATAAGTTACATATGGTTCACTTTAGGTTGGATAGATGGCTGTATCTCAAGAATATCATAAGTTACATATGGTTCACTTTAGGTTGGATAGATGGCTGAAGGAAATTTTGAGAAAATCATCTAAAAGTATTTGATATGTCAACTTTAGTCATGATAACTACAAATTTTATTATAATAATATTTGTAATGTGATAGTTTGTCTCAAGACCTTACAAATAATGCCTTACTGCGATCAGTCAAGAATTCAAGCTACAGGGTTAGTCGGAAAAACCCAATTTTTCATCTCTCACAGATTTTTTACATTGTAATCAAAATATTGGTTTTTTCATACACCATAGTCTTTAAACATAATGCTTCTTGATGAAAGCATTATTTTTTCCATAAATATGTCGACATTAATAATTAAATATAAATTCATAATGGCGACATTTTGAGAGACAATAAAATTATGGATGAAATACGAGGCTCGTTCAATTGAAACCCATCTTTGTTCCAGGAAAAATTTATTGACAAGTACACTTAAAAATAACCACCACTACAATTGAGGCACATATCCCACTGTTTCACCAACCGATGTATACCCTACTTATAGAATTCTTGTGGCTGCTGCTGGAAGAATTCTTCCACAGCGTTTTGTACTTCTGCGTCCGACTGAAAACGGTTACCTTTTAACGCCTTTTTTACTGGCCCAAAGATATGAAAATCGCAAGGCGATAAATCGGGACTATAGGGTGGATGCTCTAATATCCTCCATTTCTTTCGTTGCAGATTTTCTTTCACTACGTTGGCAACATGAGGCCGAGCATTATCACATTTGGACGGATTTTTAACAACAAACGCCATTTCAAAGTCACAATACTTAAAATCGCTGTCATATATAAACGAAATAAACAGTGTGACGTTTGCATACACTACTAATGTTGGAAAACGTCAGTTGAATGATTACAATTGTTTCCAAGGCTAACCTGACCAAAGATGGGTTTCAATTGAACAAGCTGTGTACTTGATAATATCCCACTGAAACGAGCCGTTTATGATTACAATTGAAAAATCATAATAATGTGATTCGATTGAGCACACTCCAAGGAATAGATTTACAGAATTATGTGATTTAGCGGAAATTCGTTTTGAAACTCAATTTTAAATTACATCGATATCATTTTTAAAGAGCTCTAGCTTCCTTGGGATTTACGTAAAATCGACATTAAATGAGCTCTAGACTTCACAGTTTTTTTCTTTCAAGCCTATAAATCCAGTAACTTTTGAAATAACAACAATTTAAAATTACAGCTCAGTCAAATTGTGCACTTTTGTAGAGCTTTCAATTTTGCTATGTGTATCTATGTATCATTTAGCAGCATCAACATACTGCAGCTCAAAGAAATTTGGAGGTTAACAAATTTTTTATGTTCAAAGTGTTCATAAATGAGTTTTCTCAATAAAATTTTCCAATTTGGTCAAAGATGAAAGTAATTTTTTGACGTCTGCCATTGAATTCATTTACGTATAGATACTTACGTTACGTTACGTGTGCTAAAAGTGACACTTCCGTACTACGAAATACTGTCTGGACGCTCTAGGGTATATAAATAGCTTCAACAACTTCCTAGATGTAACTGTACCCACGTTAAACACACAACCTTCAATTATTATTAATTTCTTAAAGTAGCTATTAAACCTGGAATCGAGTTTTTTTTGCATGTACCATAGGCCTCATGTCGAGGCTTTGGAGTCTG
>CAJUYI010000070.1:0-58050 GCA_910591695.1 Galerucella pusilla
CAATTTGTAGTCACCAATTTGAACACAGAGTACATTGTACTCTGTGCCCAAGACCTTACTAGAAAGCCTAGAGAATTCGATTCTGGAAATATGAAATCTCAATTCATTGTATTTTTTGAGATTTGTTGCTCGGAAGATTCGGCAAGAACATTAGTATTTTAGTTCAGCTGTTGCATCAGCATAAACATACATTGGTAATAGTAATAGAAATAATTTCATTCTACTAATTTAGCAAAATAGACATTTCGTATTCTATTGAATTGTGTTGTAATCTTTTTCTAAACACAGGAATAAAAATGTTATATTATGTTTGATCTTCAATTTTTCCAGGTTATTGATGTATCCAATGTTATTATAAAATACTTTTTGCAGTTTTCCTCCAGCTTGTTATGAACGGACATGCCTGTTTTTTTCATTGACTCTTCTCAATTATTCAAATAAATTATAGCAAAAATGTTTCATTACATTGAATACGAAAACAAATCATTTAGGCAATATGGTTGTATAACAAAGTAGGTGGTTTTTTTATTTATTATAATACAGTACCTATGTCTGATTTTACACAGACTCCTCTCAATCATTCAAATAAATTATAGCAAAGAAATGCTAATTAGGTACATAAACTACCTATAATAATGTTTATTATAGCCATAAACAGACATGTATGCTTTTTCATTGACCCATTATTAATTTTTAAAAAAAAGTAAAAACAAGTTCACGCTTTTATTGAACAGAAACAAATCTAAAATATTCTATAAAAATATAAACAAAATTATTATTACAAATTTAATGTATTTTTCTTAATATTTATTAAAATAAATGGCAACTGAAGTTCATCTTCCATTTTTTTCTTCCATTTCTCCTCAGAACAAAAAGAAAAAAAAAAGTTAACAAAAATATCGATATTTTACAATTCTATACTCACAAATGGGTGGTGACCTCTATTGACTTGATCCATGTAGTTATAAAGACTGAAAAAAATATTATTTAAATACTCTCTAAAAATGAATAATATTTTTACTCACAAATTATTTTTTTAACTCAATTTTATCTTGGAAGCCATATTACAAATTTGATATACACAAGTACACATCTACAGGAAGATAGCCACCACAATATTTTTAAATTGGTATATCTTTTGTATCTGCCATATGTATTTAACATTCAGGTGAATAAATAAAGATGTTGACTGCAGCTGTGGAATCATATTGTCAGTAATGTCTCCAACTATATTGAAGTTTTTGCTCGTTTCATCAAGACTAAAATTTTTCTCATAGCAATTAGTTTTCTTCCTGCTAGTGTAATACTGGTATCCTTTCAGATATTCCTGAGGTGTTTTCCATAATTTTTTTAGACGTGATTTGTTCATTCAATTTTTTCAACGTTGCTTCCATAACTGACTTTTTCTATAATATTCTTGTATACACTGGAGTCACCATCTGCCATAAATTTAGTATACCGTGCATTTTTTAACTGCAGTTAAATCCTTCCACAACCATATCAGCTTCCATTGCAGGAGCGGATTCATCCCAATTTTTGTAGCAGATGTGTTTTTTTACAACTACATTGCTTTTGGAAGCTCTGGCACATATAGCACAAAACTTATTTCTTACTGCTATAAATAGTACTTGGCCCGCATATTCTTCAATTATAGCTACCATATCAGATACCAGATAGTGCATTACAATTTGTGCCATAGAATCGTTTACTCCAAGAACCATCCACATAAACTGTGAAAACAGGTGTCCCATCCAAACAAAGTTATCCATTTTCTGTAGCCCTCTCTTTTTCTTCCATACCAGCCCTTTCCATGGATCTTACAAGAGAGGCTTCCCATTCCTAAAACGATTTTGAACATGATAATCTCTTATGTTACATAGCAAAAATTTTACATGTTTCATCTATTTGTGTTTAAAATTGTACTCACCTTTCTCAGTTCATTTTCAATATTGTAATAACAGTTGGAGCTTATGGTAGGTGGTAGGTATGTGGACCCCACAGCCAAAGTTCCCCATACTGCTCCAGCATTTACTACAGACTTTTTTCTATTTGGATTTTCTGTGTCGTATTCATATTCTCTCGAACACAATGAATATTTAACTCGACATTTAAAGACTACTCTACTAGTCAATCCATTGCCCCTACTGCGTTCTTCTTAAATACTGAGCAACTGAAGTGACATTATTCTAAAAAAAAATCATTATTCTATTATTTTCAAAATTAACTGTTTTCAAAATCAATTACAAGAGGTTTATTTGAGAATAGCTACTTGGAAATAAGAAAACATTGTGTGAAAGAACTTACTGTTCATATTCATCTGATGATATTATCCCAGGTTCTTCACCACTTTTTTGTTGTGGTGAAGACACTTCCAAATTATCAGCATCCATATCTGTTGTTAGGTATAAAACTTCAATATATAGAGAGCCGACGATAATCCATATACTATTTTAATTTCAAAATTGTATACAGAAACAATTAAAGAAAAGAAAATACCTAGGTAAAATGAGCATACTAGCTGGTAAATAAATAAAATCATAATTTACTTATTGAGATTGAAAATAAATAAAAATACCTGCTGACAGAATTGTATTTGGAACCAAAACATCGAAACTTTGTGTAGGTTACTGTAGGTAATTGGTGTGTTCTTTTTACAGAATTTGCTCGAGCAGATCAGCTGCTCTGTTCACTTGAGTGATTTTGCGTATTCTTTTTAAGCGCTCGTTTTGAACAGAGCTGAACTATTTCTTCCCCTCTTGCCCCTAACCGCACTACCTCTTGATGGTGCTCGGCTCTGCCGTTTAGTTGATCATAGCCAAAAAACATAAGGAGCATTCTTTTTAAGATTTCCTGTTCACTTTGGTCACCCGCTCAGGTTGAAAATTATCTCAACAGAGCTGAACAGAATAGTGTAAAAAGAACACAACAAATATCTCTAATCGAAACAGCTGACCCGGAGATGCGTTTGCTTGAATCGTCAAGAAATGTATTAAATTAAAGCCGATTTAATACCACTAGCGACATCTATCGTAAATATTTTGAACTTGAAAATAACTAGATTTTTGTTTATGTTTTGAGGTTTGTATACCTGTGAGGAGGAGAGAGGTAATTTGAGAAATATATATTTAAATTAATAGAATTCTTTATCACAAAGGTTTATTTTTAAATGTTAATTATTTCGAAAAGTGTTCTGGATATGAATTTGAAAAGGTAAGTACAAAATAAACTTGAATTTTTGAAATGAATCAATTCACAATTTTTATTTAATTCTGTAATCTTATTTGGTCATGGTTAAAGCTGATAATCCCATTTCATTGAGTTTAACCGTGACGTCATTTCCGTTTGGGTACACCTCCCCTACCTGCCTTTGGAAGTAGCTCCATGCTTTGGATTTACCAACTCCATAATAGGTCGTAGAGCATAAAATACTAAAGTATTTTATGTCATAGAGAAAGTAAGTGTTCTATGGCTGAACTAAATAATATGGAAGCATTCAAATTAGAAATTAATGGAGTGGATGTTGAAATACGAAATACACAGGAAAATGTACAAATATTACGAAATGGTAAAGATTAGGAGAGTGAAGTATTTTTTAGCAAAACAGGGGTCAGATCATGGTCAGATCATCTATTAAGAACATGGCTGCAGGCAACATATTTTTTTCATATTTAATTTTCATAGACATGAACAATAATAATAGGGCATGTCCACGACAGTTGACATTGACAATACTTGGGTGGTAAAACAATAAACAATAGACAAGATGAAAAATTATCAAACAACAAACAACTATTACCCCATATTATATATTATTAAATATGCAAGCTCAACAATTAAAATAACTTTAAAAGTACACTGAAGCAAAATCAACTAAAATCAAACACGATCTACCATTATAAATCAGCATAACCTCACTATTAAGTACCACGTGTTCTGAACGCTTTGTTTATTGTTTTACCACCTAAGTCTTGTCAAAATAGTTTGTGACGTCACGTGGACATGCCCTATTAGGATAACAAACAACAAATCTTTTTTCTCTCGGATTAAAAATAAATGTTAGGTTATATTTACATCTCAGTGGGTAAACCACGGGTAAACGTAAAGTGAAACAAATAGGATTTCAAAAATGTTGACGTCATTATGACGTAGTTCCCTTCCACCACCTTCACCGAGATACTCTAACCGGGTTTAACGGGGAATGTGAATGAAATATGACTATAGTGTGCAAATCGAAAACGACAAGCACTATAACACTCATACTACGAGAGCCTATTTTCCCGACATATTCCAACGTTGCCAAATTTAGTAGTAACATAACAATATTGAAATAAATATGTAAATATCAGAAATAAAAAACTAAGAAAAAAATAAGAAATCCCAGGCCCAAACCCGGTTGATCAAAGTGTAACTATGTATAGAAATATCAAAGAATAAGAAATAAAAAACTAAAAAAAAAACTAAAAACCCAGCACCTAACCGGGTTTCGAACCTACGACCTCTGAGTTGTAAGCTCAATACCCGGACCAACTGCGCTAATCAGCTCACATTCAGTCACATCGAATAGAAGGTTAAAGCACAGAATATACCATTTAACAAGAGGCGAAAGAAAGTAGTTTTCGTAATCGCAAATTTGTGTGGACATGCGTGAATTAATTAGTTTATCTGTCAATCTCAAGTCGACACTTCCGTTCATTCCCCTCAGTTCACCGTGTATTATTAGATGAATAATAAGGTGTTCTCATGTTAGTGGTTAAAAGACCTAATTGGGAGAGATGTTCATCAACACTACTATTTTTCTTAGTGTAGTGTTACTTTTCTTAGTCTATCAAGTAGTTTATGTGTCAATGCCTCGACGTATTTCCGCTCAATGGCTCAATATAGTGTAAGTCCGACTTCAAAGGAACCGACAACGCTTTCGTCTCTTGTTGGATGGTGTACTCTGTGTGTGTTGAAGGCTTCTTGGACGCATGCGCACCTCAACTACTAAATTTGACGCATGGCCATCTGTATTCTAGGTGGCCATGATTTGACGTGGTGGGTGGAATATGTCGGGAAAATAAGCTCTCGTCTCATACTTGGTATACCATAGAAATCGCCTTTGGTGCTGGCAGATGGTTGGCAGCCTGAAAATTCTGTAAAATACAAAACTCCCTAACATTTACTGACAAAAATCGATTGTCTATACTAACCTAAAAAGTGTTTAGTTTGTACCCAAAAAGCGATAATGTAATTAGGGAATTAGAACTAATGATATATATTATTAAATGACATGTGAAATAAGCCTTTCTGTTTATAATAAACCCAGAAAAAACCAGGGATAGCATTAAATACTCCAATATGGCTACTAACAACATAGGAATTGACTGGCTGGGGACTATGGGTAGCCTAGGTGTTGGGGTTGATTTTGATAGTACTTCTGAACATCCAGGAACTTCTAATATGAATCAATATGAACAAATGGATAGAACAAATGCAACTTTAAAGGTTAGAATTAATTCTGTCATGTTATGAATCCACTAGAAAACGATCATTTGTTGTTGATGTTTATGATCGCCAGACATTGAGAATGAAATAGTATTGGTTATTATTATATTATTATCATGAGGTAGTTTCCATTAACAGTAGTAATTTTCGTTATAAACTTGTTAATTATAAACTCCAGCAATTGATTCAATAATTAATATGGTTGGATAAAATAACATTACAAAAGTATGGATTATTATGTGCAATAGTATATATACTTGAGAAAGATGTAGTCATGCATGGATATATTTAGATATATCAAAGTTTGCAAAAGCAAATATGAATCAATGTTTTCACATGAACAAGCACCAAAAATATACTCCAAAAGAGAATATATTTGAAATCCATGATTTGTGTTGTTTTCAGAGAAATCCAAAAATGGAACTGTCAAAAAATGATCTCATCAAATTGGTTACTTATTTTGAAGGAGAGATACAAGCTAGAGATATAGTGATTGCTGCTCTAAAGGTTAGTAAAACGTTACTTTTAATATTGAAAAAATATTTATATTAACTCTAAAATACTAGCATTGATGATTGACAGGATATGATAAACAATTAGTTGACTTCAGTTGAGTTAATATGCACAATACCTCAAAAACGTTCAAATTACAAATATGAAATTTGGGAGCTATAAACAGTTGAAACTATAGATTCATTATAAAAATTCCTAATTTTTTTTAATGTTACTGATTCTGCAGATTTATGGATAGTATTTTTTGAAAAGAGCAGATAATTTATTTTGGGTATCAGTTACATTATTTACAATAATTAAAAATGAATCTTACACAAAAACATTTTATATATCTTCTATAAATAATTTCAGTCGGAGAGGTTAAAACAAGTAGTAAATGTTGGAAGATACAGACCAGCAGTATTATCAGATCCCTACACTGCATTACTAAGGGACAGTACTGCAGATGGACCCAATGCAAAATCCCCAGTCAGTGAGAAAGAAATGGCACAGGCAGCTGAACAACAACTACAAGCATTTGGACAGCTAATTTTACAACAACGTTGGGCGCATCAACACATGACGAATATATTGAAAGAAGCAGAGAATAAACATAAGAAGGTATAAGCTGTAATTTTAATTGCTCCTCTAGGTTTATTGAAGAAATATCACTCAGATACTTGATGTTATAAACAGGTACATTGCTACAAATATATATTTATAACGAATAGTATCAAGAAATCTGTTAATCCTTATGTATCTTTATAGGTTATACAAGAATTAGAGGAAGAAAAATGTAAGCATGAACATGACACAGCTCAAGGTGATGATATCACATATGGGCTAGAAATGGAACGGACTCGATTAAAACAAGAATTAGAAATGGAAAGAAACACAAGAAAAAAATTAGAAAAAGAAGTAAAACGACAGTTGGAAGTTGCAGATGAGGAAAAAGCAAGGCAAAAACAGATTGTTTTACTTTTAGTAGCAGAGCGAAAGAAAATTATTGTAAAGTATATTGAAGAAAGAAAGAGAAGTGAGGATTTAGCTCAGGTTAATGATACATTTTGCTATAAATTGCTTACCTGTTTTTTATACTAATAAGCCATACCCTAATATTTAAAAAAAGCTCTTACATATTTTATAGTAATGTACACATAAAAATGATGTGTTAATCAACATATGATCAATTTTCTGAATTTTCTCAAAAATGTTTCAACATTTCAGAAAATATTTGGAATCTTGATCAGGGTTCATAGCGACCTGGAGAACCTGGAAAAGTCAGGGAATTTAAAGATGGTCAGGGAAAAGTCAGGAAAAACATCATTTTCAACAGAAATAACCAAAAATGTCAGGGAAATTTTTCCCCTACCTGGAAAATAATTATGGATCTTTCCCCTTCAAGTTTAGATAAAATTATTGATCGTACTCCATAAACTTTAACCATTCTTTTATTATTTTTTATACCTATGAAATAAATAGAGATAGCTAACTCGGACATGATAATAAAGGTTTCTGAAGTAGAACTAGTAAGATTTTGGAAAGAATGTCAAAAATTTCTTGTAGCAGCAGTAAAAAAAATTGCTGAAAAATCATGCATAAAATATTATTTGGCAAAGTATATTACCTGTTTTGACCCAAGAATATTCATGGATTCTGCACAAAATGCAAATAAATTAATTCAATACTTTTACGATAAACATAATAACGAGTAGGTAAGCAGAAAAGAGTTTTTGTCAATTTAAAAAACTTGCATCTGATGAACATTTTTTAGGAGGAGCTAAAAACTACGACTACAATAAAAAATGACTCACAGAACATATAAAGACTTTCTCGAAAAATAAAATAAAAATTCAATTGAAAATAATTTGGTTAAAAAGAGAAAAAGGGAAGCTAAGAGTAAAATCTATAATTTGGAAATTAAAAAGAGAAAAATCGAAAACGAATCAGATACTAGCTTGTCTTTAATAAACACTGAAATTAATGACCTAAGACCAACGTTAAGTACTATCGTTACCTAATTTTTCTAATGTATTGGCCAATCTGCAGGGAATAATTTGTTGTTACCCTGCAGATTTTGTGATGCGAATTTGGGGTTTTTTGTTTTATAACTGTTTGTTTTTATGTTATATTTTTTCATTTGTTTTTATTTTTGTGTTTTTATTCCTTTCAGATTCTTTGTTTAAATTTTGCTTATAAAAATGAGACATATGTATTGGTTTCTTCAAACGTCATGCTTCTTCCCTGTGAACTATAAGTTTGAATGGAAATAACTTTTTTAGTGTGAGTGTGTGGGGAGGAGGGGGTAAGCTTAGGAAGAATTTCAATTGCCACAGACTTACTTTTTTAGTAGATACCTAAAAGTGATCTGGAAAAAAAATTGTGGGTCAGGGAAAATCTGGAAAAGTCAGGGAATTTTATTTTGTAAAATGGCTATGAACCCTGTTGATCTTTCTTTGTTTGATGCCTTATATTTATGAACATTTTATTCATTATAGATATTATCTGAGGAAAAGTCTAGAATTGATTCGATGGCAGAGGGTTTGGAGGAGGAAAGTAAGAAGTCTCTTCAAATGGAGGCAGAGCTGGAAAAACAACTTCACATGTATGAAATCGAGAAGAAATCTCTTAGGAATCAGTTAACAGAAAAAGAATTGAGGTTAGTTGTATTTGTATGGTACAAAATTTTACCACTTTTCTGAAAATAACACCCAATCTTATTTGCTCTTTAGATTAGGTTTTACAGCACAGCATTTTCTACTGAGGCCATGAACGATAACAACAATGTAAATTTCTAGATACATCAGCATAATATGTATAAGTTACAAAATATTGAACTTTTTTTTTAAATTTCAGATGTCAAGAGCTAGAAGCGGAATTGCAAAGACTTAAGACGGAAATTGAAGTATTGAGAGGCAGGTCTTCCGTATCAAATGATGGCAGTGCTGCCATGATAAGCAGCGTTGCTAAAGTTGTTCAGCCTACAGCTACTGTAACTAGTGTGCCTGTCTCTGGCCCCAGTAAGTAATTAAAAAATAGATCATTCAGGTCTCAGTACATCACTCCAATATATACATATAACCAATAAAATAGTATTGTCTTAGTAGGAGAATAAACACACACAAACAAGTATTTCCTATACTTCCGTGGATATTTAGTTTATTCGCATGATATTGCTGCTACACTCCATACAAGCCTGTTTTGTGTGAAAATATGCTCAATTCTATATGTCGTCCATCTAGCTGGTAGACAAGTTTGTCTCTGTATACCAGAGAGCTTACTTTGTGATCATTGGTCTTACAATAATCATATACATATATATCCAATGGATTTGTTTTGAATCCTAAGCACCAAGATTTTCAACAATTTATGACATGCCCACAAGTATGGTTTGGTTTGTGGGGATTTATTCCATCTTGACTGTGGCAAACTTATTTCTCCTCAATTCGTGGAGACCAGTTGGAAAGACATAAATGTCTGTGTTGGGCCTATGAATCTTAACTTTTAGTATAAAATAAATATAAATTCATTTCAATATATAACTTGCTTTGCAGCTACAGGAATTGCTCAGTCAGTTTTACCCGGACAAGCTCTTAGGCAAACAGCAGTAGCGCCATCCCCAAGTATACCTTTGAAACCAAGCACCACGTCTCCATCACCAATCCCAGTATCAGCACAGACACCTTTAATGCGTACTCCACCTAAGGTAGGCAGCTTTCATGGACAATTTCAGTCGCCAAGTATAGCACCTCATACACCCCCTAAAAAAAATGCAGCTGCAGCCAGAGGAGTACCGCCTCCCATACCTCCTAATAAACCAGTGATTCCTTCCAAGGCTCCAGCCACAATTCGGAGGCCTGAGAGTAGCGAAGCCGATAAAAAGAAACCAAATTTACCTCTTAAGGATGGAGAACCTATACGACCTGGACAAGGGATAGAGATTTTGGGTCAGGAGTTAGCTGATTTCCAACAGATGTTTGTGACCATGGCAACTAGCAATAATACTTAAATAAACGATGTAAAATTAATTCTACAATATGTAGACAAACAAATATTGTTGAAATTGTGACCGCATGAAAGTTGTGATTAGCTGAAATTTTTATTTATTTTATTTAGATTAAAACTTCATTTGGAACAAACTATATACGAAAATTATTTTTTATTTTAACACTCACAAGTCATTAACATTTATGTTTACAAAGAACATTGGATGCGATATATATTTGAACAAATTTTTTTGTGAAGAATTATAAAAACTACTAAAATTAATGAAGTTGCTTACACTTAATTTTAGGATCAATGTGCAACTTTATTTTTGTTGAACACGTAGATTTTATGTATGGAAGTTGAATAACTATCAAAACTTTCTTAGTGAAAAGAAGTTTTAATAGGCGAATCGAACAACGCTGAACATTAACCAATTAAATTTTCGCTTGCATTCAAAAGCGTAAATATACAATAGTAGAGATGCAAATTGGAAATAACATTTTAACAAAATTGGTTTGATGAAGAAAAACCTAGTAGAATATGATCGATTTAAATATATAACTAATGCTAGTGGAAAGTTTTTCAGAAAATTTTCAAATTGAATCAAACTTGACGTTTATTAAATTGTCCCATAATCTAGAAGCAGCAGTTTTTTTGGCATCTGCTAACAAATTTAGGCCTAAAACGCAACCTTCAATAACAGTCCTAGAAAACTGATTCTCGATGTGTTCCTGACATGGTGGGAATATTTTAGTAACAGCCTTGTTAAGTATGTAAAAAATTATGAGCATTTTAGTAAAACATGAAATGTACAGGAAGATCATGCACTAGAAGACTGGTGGATCTCAAGAATTAAGTAATTGGTTCCAATTTAAGTCTATACAATATCTTCTGTATGTTCCTTGTGATGTGTTCATTTTTATTTTTGTTAATTTTCTTGGGATATTGAACCACAATATGTTTTAGATTTTTATATCAACGTCAGATAGGGATCAGAAATGTATAAAACTTAATTATTCTTGATAATGATAGCTGGAATATAAAAAATATTGTGGTTTAATTTCCCATGAAAATTAACAAAATAATGAAGTTTATACAAGTTTACTGCAGTGTAGCAGAAAGGTAATCTTTAAATTCTTGTCAAAAATGTATATTTTCTCTGTACGAGTTGTTCTTTATGCCCGTTTGTAATTATCAATGATTTAGTACAAGTTTTACTCAATTTTTTAGGATCCTAAATAAATGATAGATACATACACATTTATCATCAATTTTTCAGTCAATTTTGAAATTGACTAAACTTGTCCTATTTTTGTTCAATTTTAATTGATAGACAATATTTATAGAACCAGTCCTATTTTCTATCAATTAAATGACAACTTGGGGCAAACATATAGGGTAAACTTTATTTTAAGGTTATTGATTTTTTTTATTTTTCATAACCAACGTTTATTCAAAGATTAATCGTTTATTGAGGGGCGAGAAAGTGAGAATGTTGTGTATGTGAAAGTTTTTCGTTTGAGCTATTTTAAATATCAAAAATGTCGTGTTCTCATGATCAAGTACTTCGACTTATTGAACTATATAAAGAAATGCCTTGCCTTTACATAGTTAAAAATTCTCAATTTAAAAATAAGCACATGAGGGCTTCTCTTTCTTATATAATTCCTAACTACTACTATATTAACTAACTAACTAACAATAAAAATTCTGTGTCCATTGTTGTCTGATACCCATTTAAATTGAAAAATTCAAATTCTTTGCTAAAATCTGAAAAGTGACAGGCTACTAACAAAATCATACTGCTCAGTGCGCATAATCACAACCTAAATAAGTGACTAAAACATGGTGTGTTACAAACACATTTTTTTCTTGTCAATATTTTAGTGTCCGAAGTTTAGGATCCTAAAAAATTGACTAAAACTTGTACTAAATCATTGATAATAACAAACGGGCATTAGAAATATGCAGTTGTTATAAAAATTAAAATCTGTCTAATCAGAAACCTCAATTGTGTATTGATAGCTAATAAAGTTTGGCCTAAAAAGCACCATTTATCGTCTTTTGAAACCACTAGTAGTGAAGCTAGATAGGTAAATACTGAAATTAATGAGTGTTTCAGATCAGGTTCAACAAAGTACTTATGCATTCCAGTTAAATATGTCCTTAACTTCGAAAGAATGTAGGTTTGTTCCAACTGGCATTAATTTATGAACCGTTCTGGAATCTTATCGAGTAGTGCGTCAACTCGAATTAGGGATAAACACATCAGCTCTATCACCCCTGCCAAAAGGTATAGTTTTTGCACCTTCCCAAGAACCATAGTATAAGCAGTTGGAACGCGAACGATACCTAGAATGGTTCTATCGCCAGTTGAAATGAACCTTGTTGCTTTACCCTACTGAGATACTACTAGGGATATATTCTATATTTAAATAAAATACTTCTCCTTAACGAGATACAGGGTGTTTTATTATAAATATAAAATTACTTTACAAACAGCTTAAGTACATTTATTTGAAAATTTTAAATATTGGTAAAATATAGTGTTTCGCCTACCTTACCGGAAAACCAATCATTTGAACACCAAAAATAGAGCGGAAAGTATTAGGCTGCTACCCAAGGGCGGAATAGTATATTACGTAACGAGTGCGAAAAATCACTTTCGCACAAGTAATGTACACTATTTTTCCTACGACTATGCGATAATTGTCACAAATGTTGTTTAATGTGATGGTTTTTTAATAAATATTTCACTTACACTTCACAAAAACTATTTCTCTGCTTTGTTTTATAATTTGAGAATAAGCCTACTTTATTATTTTTCACTTTTACAATTAGAATATATTTTTTACGATCACGCGATAAATTTACGAAATATGATGGTTTTATTTATTTGAAAACATGAATACCTGTTCCTACAACTTGTTTTTTTTTAAATAATCAGTTTGTAGTGCAAAATATTTTCAAAATAACGAAGAAGACACTTTAATTCTCAATAATTTGAATTTTAAAAATTTCTACAGCTATACTATAGATATGCTTAAAATAAGAACATTTGTCAGCTATCTTATAGTAGCTCAATGGTTAACGCGTCCTGACAATTCGGAGAATGCTGGCGTAGACTGCGGTTTGATTCCATGCCGTAGTTGTTTTTTTTTATCACAAAATTTGGCGAATTTTAATTATTTTTGTGCTATATTTGTAGTTATTACATAGGTAAATTTAAATAAGAAAACCACGTTAATCGAATTCATGTGAACCGTGCGATATCATATCACACTAGGGTGATATCATAGCGCACGTTTCGCGTCACTATGATGATATGAGAAACTTTCCGCCAGAGTTGAGAGTGCGATATATGTTAATTTCCTATATGGTCGTAGGAAAAATTTATAACGCCACGATTTTTGAAGTTTTTCACCATCTGTCACTTGATGACTTTGACGTTTCACGTGAACTTTTCAATTGAACGTCAGTGTAAGCCAAATTTTTTTGTCCAATCTTCCTATTTTTTGCTTTATTCGGTGCCAAGAAATGAAAGAAAAAATTGGAAGATGTCAAAACAATGGAATTGAATCATTTCATGATATTTGTAATAAAACGCCCTATATATGTAGGAATATTTTATATGTTTTACGTTAAATCTTCATATTTTGTGCAATGGTATCTCCTGTTATTATTGGAAAATTCTTAATGAGACACCTTGTTACCTGACCACCTTAGAAGTAGGAAAATGTTCTACATATCATTTAGTTTGAAATTAATTAAAACATTTCATGAGCTAAATTGTACATTTAAGTTGTTATGTGCAAAATAATTAAAATTTTACTATATTTGGCCGATCAATCAATAGCCTAATGTACAGCAGCTTTGGATGTAAAATTTGAAAAAACCACGAAATATCGGTACTGATTTCAGTTTGGTATATATAGATAGCCTTATAAATATATTATAACCGAAAAACTATATGCTTCAAATTATGTATGACTTCGCTAATAGATTTGTAGATGTTTTGTTTCGGAAGCTAGTTCTCATACACCGGTTTACTGCGCAATGGTTAGTTTAATAACCCCCTTTTGGTAAAGTACATTCTACAATATTTGGTTGACTCGGTCGGGATTTAAGAATAAAACTTTATATATCTCGGTTTAATTATAACTTATGTTTAGACCATGACATCAGTTATCATTAAACAAAGTTAAGGAGTTTGATACAACGCGCCCATAGATTATTTTGTTTTATTTTTATATAATTATATAAATAGGCAAGAAACAACTATTTAGCTCATAACTAAGGGGTCTTTGTAGGTGGTTCACATCATGCTTGACCGCCTGTTCTTAAGTAGTCAGTTTAGTTCCTGTTATTTATTGTACCTAATTCGAAAACTTCTTATACTTAGTGCATTTTTGTATGCATTTTGAAGTTTTTTCAAAAAATCCACTTACCCCTTTATTAAGTAAAAAACCAAACAATTTAAGGCATAATAAATGATATGCATTCAATTTTTTTGTATAGCTGGATTACATTATATTGATAAACAGAGTTTGAACACCTAGCTCAAAGATAAAATTATCTGTTAGTGGAAGCTAATTTGCAATAGGAAAATGAAAACAACTGACAATAGTGACAAAAAAAGTTTTTGCAGAATGAACGACGGTAGAGAAGATTTTTTTTTTCAACTGATCTTTATTATTATAATTTGCGAAAAATGTTGATTACCTAATTAATTAGTAATAAAGCCGGATAATAAGAATGACACCAATGACAAATGAACAATCTACAATAATAACTACTTCCTCAACTACCTACATCAGCAGATAAAATAATACCTGACCTTTTGTAACCAAATTTATTTAAGTGTAATATTTTAGCTCATTAAATTGTGTTTTATATAAATATAGTCTTTTGTTTTTTTAAGGCTGATCAAATAGAATAGTTAATAAAATGACTATCATTATACTTACCTCAATATGATTTTCCAGCAGGACACATATATATCATAATATAACCATTTCACTGTTAACTGCATTAGGAGTGCTCTGAGGAAATGTGTAGTTATAGCTAATTTTTAATTCTACATCGGTAGTGTTTTAAAGGATATTGAAAGGTCCACCATGTCCTTCATTACTTGGGATATAAAAATAGTTCTTTTTGGAGATTATAATGATTTTTAAAAATGTCTTGACATATACATTAAGATATTTATCAAATGAATTAACTAAGTTCCTTTTTAGTTCAGGTTATAAAGTAATTTATGTATTGTTAGATTCCACATTGACAAAGGTCTCTTGTGACTGCCCCATGTCACGACCCCAAATGTTAGTTTCAAGGCAGGAAGGAGGGAACGAAATTTCTATGTGCTTCAAATTAATAATTAAAATTCATGTGAGGAAACAGCAATGTTAAACGTGTAATGTTAGAAGAAAGTAATCACAGACAATGTTAATATATACATACATATGTAATATTTATCCAGTATCTACATAAATCCTCCGTAAATTCTGCACAATCAATTATACAGAGGTTTTTCTAAAACCGATTGAACAAAAAGCAATTTAGTCTAAGGTTTTTACAATATAATATAGTAATCGTTTCTAAATGTATAATGAGATGTTAAGAAATCACTTTGAACATTTTTGGGTTATTACATAAATTCTAGTTAAGTACCTTTAAACACCTGTTACCATCTATAACTCAAAGTATGCTTTAAATTAGTTTATATATAAGATGTGAAGTTACTGGACACTTACAAATTAACAATTCTATAAACAATATTTAATATGTATGAAATTATACTCCTTTTATAACAAATTTTCACTTTGCCACTGACAAAGTGATTCAGTTTTGCTACTTCAATAGAATATACGAATTCAAAACGAAAATGTGTAGAACATATAGCCTAAATATACAAATTTAGTTAAAAGTATATAATGCCTCAGTATCTGCATTACCTAGTTCATTGCATATATATATATATATAATTTTGGAATCTTTTTATTTAGCGATAGAAGCAATGAAGAATACATCAACTTTGTTATGAATGGAATATTTTTCACTTTTTGAATTTGTTGACAATAAATTTTGGAGGGAATTTATTCTTAAAACGGTTAGTATATTTTGTAGTCGGAGAGCAGCACGATGACGCGCATGATTGATACATCATGAAACTTCCAACGAAGTATCAATCGACTAGATGAATATACATATAGGACTGTCTGATTGTCTGCTGGCCTATACTTGTGTAATCCAGGAACTGCGCACACAGGTAAGCTCCAAAGAGTATTGGATTAACAAAAAACCAAACGTCAATCGACATTTAACTTTATGTAAAATGAAAAAATAATTTATCCACACTGAAAATTGCGTGTTTTTTAGTTTGTATGACCTTTTTTAATACAGGCTCTCGTTTCCGAGTTTTCAAAGCTAGAATATCACATTCGTTTTTTATTTTCAGTTTCAAATTCTGTTCATTTTATTTTGTATACGGAAAGTGCCGCAGTATTACCAGGAACATACCAGTCGATAAACATCCAAAATTTTTGTAGTGATGGCGCAGGATATGATTCTTTTTCTTTATTCCCAAGCTATCGAAAAAGTACTTAAGATTAGGATTCTATGAAAAAAAGCCTTTTGATTGCTGTTTGCCACTTTCTTAATGCATTACAGTCATTTGGATTGAATCATAATTACTTTTTTTGCAACTTGCCTGTATGCATCGTATAGGCGACTGATACTTCTATACGAAATTTCATAATGTATCTATCAAACACAAGAAAGAAACACCATCAGCTCGTGGACTATTAAACCTTAAAATCTGACATTCATTAAGTTAGAACGTTTTGAAAATCTCATGTGGTGTCACCATCTATAATTTAATTGAAAAGATTTTGATATAATACTTATTTGTGCATATGTATTTACGTATGTTTTTCAAATGTGAAGGGTTTTTTCGTTGAATAGTAACACAGTTATCAATTTAAATTTGACAATTGTGAAGCAAATTGTTCCAGTTTTAAAAGAAATTATACTTCATGTGAATGATAGTGCTTCGTATCATAGTTTAGGTCTCTACAAGTTTCCAATTAAGTAGGTATTCAATAGTTTTTTTCTCGTACATGTTTATTCCTACAGTATTATAACTGAAATTTGATTTGTTTTAAAGTTGTCTAAAATATTTTTCAATTGTATGGCCATTATGAATTTTAAAATAAATTTTCAACAGTAAATATTCAATTTATTACCTTCCAAACTACTTTTTTTGTGTGCTGATCGCTATAAAACGTATTTCATGTTTCATTTATTAGGAACAGTCTCGAATATTATTTTAATTTTTTCTACCAAGCTTCTAACATTTGTTCACATATTTTTATTCCGAAAATAGTAGTTTTTGTTTATATTGATATGTATAGTCTACATCAGTTTAATATCAAATAAGGCAACAGTACTGATTAAATGTTTGCATTTAAACTCACAGAGATTTCATTACCATTTTCTATAATCGAATTATTTGATATGTGCAATTTTTAAAGTAACTATTTGTTAATGATGTGTGCTGCAGACAACGCTGTGTCGGAAAATTTCAAATATAAGAGCGAAACTACTAGCATGACAAAACAAAATTAACAAGAATTACACAAAAAATAGGGTCACTTTTATAAATACTGTTTTGTAGATCCTTAATATGTAATATTTATAATTGTTTGGCACTCATTCCATATTATTACTAGATACTTCGAAAATAGGTAAACCAGTGTAAAAATGTCTAAGTAGGTAGAAAGGTACGATTTATGCATCAAAATTTTGATAGAAATTAATATTTACAAATTATAGTTTAAAGGTGACCCCCTTTTAATGTCATTCATGCTAAAAAGTGTAATTAAATTTTTCGAAATATTCGGCACAGCTCTGACCAGAGTTATATTTAATAAGTATATACAGTGTGGAACAGCCAAATGGGATAAATTCGATAACGAATAAATGGGGGCGTGTTGGGAAAAACGCTTGGACATGTCGATTTGTAGTATTAAATGTGCATTTGTTTTTCAAAAATAAAAAAATTAAATAGGGTGTGATTAGGTTTTTAGTGTAATGTAGCGAATTTGTGAGAAGAAATTTTTTTTAGGGTTAATTCTCCTTTGTACATGAATTAGGTCTAGAATTTTCTGAATAATCCAAAAAATAAATAATATACATTTAAAAGAAGGAAGTAATTATTGGCCACTGTCATTTAACAACCAATATAATTTTTTTTTGAAAAAGATGCGCAACAACAACACGCCCTCATTTATTCCATTTGGCTGTTCCACACTGTATCATATTAAACGTTTTTTATTGTTTCTATAAGTACGATTGTAATATTTTTATATGATTAAAATCGTACTCATCATCCTTCGCATCTTGTGTTTTCCTGTTACCACAAAGCGTTAATATCTATATCTGTTTCCAACACTGTTAGATGTTAGAAAATATACACGTGCGAGTAAATAATTTGATGATTTTTTTGATAAAGATGTTGAAAAGTTTAGTGATAAGAATAGTTGAATTGCGAAAGATGTTTTGGGCAACAGTTTGCATAAGTAGTTGGTGGTTAACACTTTACAACTTCTTACTTTACACCGTAATAAACCCCAAGCTGTTATTTTTAGAAAAAAATTGTAAAGTGTCTAGGAAAACACAAATTAGTGTATATAACAATCTACTTTAGTTTTTCAATATGATTGTTACATAATTTACCTATTTAACGTCCCAAGGTGTTTGATTTATTGAAAAAAAATAACAATTTGAACCATACTTCTTTTTTATAAATACAAAATAAGTTTTTTTTCAAATTATGTTCCCTGATTAAAAAAAAAAATTTAATCACGAACAAAAAACGGAAGTTTACCTAGCGGAATGGACCATTCATTCAACTATTTTCGTCCGAATATATTTTCCTCAAGGGGCCTCCTGAAATGTAGATTTGCATCGAGTAGATTGTAATTTTTTTTCTTGGCACAATTGAGATAGAAGCTTTCTTCACTATCCCTAGTTTCTATCCTAAGAACTGATAAATCTCCTAGTGATCCCAATGGATACTGGCCCATCTCGTTAACTATATAGCTATTTTGGGGTAATTCAAGTATTAAGTAAGCACCACTCTATCCTAAACCTGTTTTATTTCAAGAATTAAATCTGCTGCTCATGAATGAATAAAAAAAATAGAATACATTAAAAGGAAAATGTTTACTTGAGAATTTTTATGAGGGGAGTAAGAGTTTTGATTACTTTTGCTGACCTTACGAAGGGAATTGTAGTAAATCTGCTTACTTAATACTTGAATGGCCCATTTGGCAAAATTAAAAAAAATGCTGAATACACGTCTATCATGCAGTTGGCAAGCCATTTTGAAATTCTTATTAAATAATACTTATGAAAACTGCTTTTTGTGTTGCAATTCTTCAATAAAATCACTTGAAAATATTCCATTAAGTCAAGAATCCAGGAATTTAACTCGCACTTTCGTACAATTATTGAAGCATTGTTATGTCCCAACTAGCAAAATGGAATTCTAAGAGGACTGAATTGTTGTATAACAGTCGAATAGCGTTGTTTTAAGGACTTTTTGTTTTTATTAAGCCTTTTCTTGCGATAATTTTGTTTTTTAAATGATTCTATAGTGATTTTTACAATATATGCTATAACGCATTATACGATCATTTCTTTTAAAATGATATAATACCTTATAAGCAAGTTTATACAATATCAAAAATATCATTTTATAAGACTTTCATACCTATTGTATAAGAGTTTTATAATATACTATATAACTAACAGCTACAACATTATAAAATAGTTACTACTTAAGCTTGTCTGAAGCTGTATAATGTTGTACCTATAATAAATATTGTATAGCATTCAATTGCGTTGCATTATAAAACACTTTTTAGTTGTATGGTGCCTAAATATTCTTCGTTATAAAACAGTTATCGTATACCGTTTCATTTTAAAATAAAATACTGTTTAAGGCATTTCTTTTTGGGATAAAATTGTTGTTTTATAAATCGCCATGTTTAAATAAGCAATTCTTGTACCGCTATCGCCGCCATTATGAGCAATTGAGTTGGAAACATGAAACTATATTGAAAAATGTGACTTTATCATTATTAAGAGAATTATATTGTTAAAGAATATCCATATGAAGTGATAAACTATTAAAATCATAAAAAAATGTTTCCATTGTGCTCGAAATAACAGCATTATAAAAAAATGTATTGCATTATACAACCATTTTGTGAGAGCTTCATAGTGCCGCTTCAATCCCATTTTATAGATGTGACTACATGACACACTATTAAATCATTTTATAGTAGCTGTATAAATGATTATAAAACAGTCGATAAAGAGTTGTATAAATGTGTATTAAACAGTCATATAAGAGTTGTATAAACTTTATACAACCAAACAGTTGTATAAAAATGGGCCCTTTTTAGTTGTATAAGGATCATTTAATTGTTTTGTGGAACGTTATAAGAATCTTAGTATCCTATAAGAAATGTCTTATAGCTGTTTATACAAACCTCATAGAATTTCAATTGCTACTTGGGGTGGTTCGTTTGACATTGCAGTATTGCAAAACAAGCGACCATTTCATGATATCGACGATAGGATGTATGTTCCCTTTGAAGACCTGAAAGCGTTGATAAAAAGTACTATCACTAGATGGTCCAATTATAAAGCACACATGATCGAAATTAAAGGTCCCGTTCTAAAAAAAAGTACTCAAAATAATTTAAAAAAGCAGAATAGGTAGTAGCATGCACACTAAGAATAAGCCGTACCCACCAAACCCATTCTCACTATCTAATATCTAATAGGAGCCAAACGACTTAAGGGCAATCAATGCAAATTTATAAGTATAGAACACATTTTGAATTGCTCTAATTATAATATGCAAAGAACCATTACAGCTATTGACTCTGAAATTAAAAATAAAAGTTCTATTGACCTGAAGGCTCTAAAATTATACAACAAAATAGTGCATGAATTTAGAAATTGAGCACAGAGCTTATGGCTACTACAGCCAATGCTCATTAAAAAAGAAAAAAGAGCATATATATTTATCTAGTGTTAATATAACTACAAATAGTTTGTCAAAAGAGACCCTGTGAACCGATGTGAACAAACACCAAAGGACTATCAGTATAATACATCCATATAACTTTCGATTGTCTTCGACATAAGAAATGATTGTTTAGTTTTTACTTGATGGTGGTTGTCGATGACTGAGAGACCAGTCTTGAAGTTCTAGGCTCTAATTCTAAAGACGTGTTATACAATTCTTCGTCGTCCATAATAATTGTCGGATCCAACAAATAATTAGCTACTCTTTGAATGAGTTCGATTTTATAGGGAGTTTGCTGAAAATGTCGAATTTCTCGAATGACGTGAGCAATCTAAAAAAGATGGCAAAAAATAAATTTATGGATCCACAAAAACATAAATTTTACATAGATATGTTTATACTTTTTTATGATTTAGTTCCTACCATTCTCATTTTTGAAAAATTCAAGAGACCTTCTGCAGTAAAGTTTGGTGTACCTTCTTCTATAAACGACAAATCAGTCAAATAAATTCCTAAATACGGAATACAAGGTGGATCAGACCTATGTAAAGCATCTCGAAGAGATCTGAATCTACCGTCAGAAGATACTACATTTTGCAGCTTCTCCATTGTATGCTTTGTCTAAAAACAATAAAAAATGTTCTTTTATTGATTTATTTTCATATTTATTGTCAGCTTACTGTTTTGGACACTTTTTCCCATGTTTTTTTCAGTCTAAATATGGAAGTGTTTGTGAAAGCAGAACAAATTTGCAACACTCCATTGAAGTTGTGAAGACACCTAGCGATATCCGCAACAGCTGCCCATTTCTCAATAGCTGATACTCTGGCTGTGATTGATTTACGTCTCAAAATTTCCGATGAAACTAATCTAGAAACATGGTTGAATCTTTTGGTCATCATAAGAATATGAGGTGCCCGTTTGTCTTTGTCGAATTTCATCCATACTTGTCCCAAAAATTCCCTGAAACAAACATTGAGGTGAGTCGTAGCAGTAGAAGCAAAAATTAAGACGGATGGGTCACAAAATAAGAATGGATAACAGTAGAATATCCAAAACGGTGGAATTTGATGAAAATTAGAAAGACGTAGACGAAAATATTATTACTGGACGGAAGGAAAACATTATGGAACTAATTATGGTTTTATTATTCCTGAAGAGCTAAAGAATAATCTATATTCTAGGTTAGAATAGCAATGAGCGCGCGAGACATAATGACGGACATTTAAATCTCAGAAAAGTCACTGAGACGCAAATTACAGTGGAAGTGTGTAAGGGCCTATTGAACAAAGAAGAAAGAGTAGCGCAATGTAGCAAAAGACTCATCCCTGATATTTAGATCAACTGCAAGCTTAAGCATACTATTGAACGGACATGGGGCATTTGGGAAATCCACACACAAAATCAAAAAGTCACCTAACGACACGTGCATCTATGACATGGTGAACACACAGTATTTTACTGCAAACATTTCGAGGAGAAAAAGGAGAAATTGGTGGACAACTCAGGAGTGCCATAAGCGCCAGAAATATCATCGGGTTCATGATTGGAAATGAGGTTTGCTTTAGGTAACTGTCTAGTTCAATCACAGACATCATTAAAACGAAGGAGAAGGAAGAGATGGAGCATCAGGCAATACTTAGATAGGTCCTATATATAAGAAATGCCAACGGGAAAAAATGGGAAGTCAACGACATTTTATCCCTGAAGATATGCTTCCACATCGGTTCCGGGATATAGGCGAAGAGGTGGTTTGGGGTTTAGCTGGAAGATGACCGAATGGTGACAGCGGAAGCTGTGGAGTGACTCTCCCTGGCTAGCAGCACCTAGAGCGAATCCCCAACTAGGGACACCTTCCCTTCTGAAGATTCCCCCACAAAAAAATGGTTATAACAGTTAATGTTGCAGTTCTAGAAAAACAAAATACTCACTCGCTTGATATTGCTACAAATATTTGATGATCTATGACTGTAAGCTGTTCTGCTATCTCTAACGCCGACAATGTTTCTATGGATTCCTTGCTAGGTACCTGAAAACGATCACTTTTATATCGACGTGTTAGTTCACCAATTAATATGTTTGTAAATTGAAAATATAGGTTTGTATTTAATCTATTTATAAAAAATAATAACACACAGCTTGTTCATATGTCACTATTTTGTCATATCTACAAACCTCTGGAAACCCCCTGGAGCAATTCATGGACTGGATTTGTTCATTTGGAATCAATAGTACCTAACGCAATATGTGGTATTTTAATCCATCACATTTTTGTCACTGCTCAATATTTTTAAATCTTAAACCAGTAAGCAAATTTTTAATAGAAAATAATAGAATTCAGCGCGTTTATACCGCAATAAATATGCCGAAAACTTATAAAATTAAATTTATATTTGGGTGGTAACTTACAATAAAATCAGTAAAATCTCTTCGGGGTATATTAAAATTAAATCGCTACACATTTTTGCTAACAAGAAATTTAAACCAAGACTGTCTTGAAAACTCTTTTGGACAAGTAAGAAACTATTGTGGTAATTCAAGAAACCCTACGCCTATACAATTTTCTAGAGCATTAAAAAATTGTTTATTCTGAAGTACTTTGACCATGTTGACGGCACCAACTGCATTAATAAATTGTTATTAAATATTACCTTAAACGTAACTTTTTATCAGCCCTCGTACCAAACACATGTATAAATTAACAAGCTATGAAGGTAATAATTCACGCGACCTCTGTATATAAGACAAAGAGCCGACGAGAGTGAACCTACTATTCTCGTTTATGTACGATGTCAATGATTGGAAACAAAAAACTCGCAGTGGCCGGCAGCGACGGCGGCGAGAATTTTACTTGACACTGGACCGGATAGTGGATACCTACATCGGATTGTTTCTGTGGTGTCTCTTCATTCATACCCAATTTGCGAGTTTGTGATACAAAATTCCACAAAAATCTATTCATCACACCCATAACGTAAGACAGCGTAAGGATAATATGTCAATTTTACTCCCGACTCAATAATCTGTCACTATATACAAGTAGATACAAACGTGATCAAAATAAAAATTTCTTAAAAATATAGAAATGAATATAGAGTTGCTTAGAATTATATTTTTGTTCAAGTAATATTACCGCAGTTGGAGTGAGGAGCCTCTGAATATCGACCTTGCTACTTTCAGACTCTTCTTTCGTAAGTAATCTTAATAATTGTGCCGCTGCTTTGTGTTCTGCAGGCAGCAAATTTGGACTGTAAATGATATCTTCTAAAAATTCGATTGTTAAATTTTTTAAACGCAGATCGTTTTCAAAGTCTTGAGAATGTTTCGAAATCCAGTGCCTCAATACGTTCAATACTCTCATAGTACAAGCTGTGGACATAACCGACTCTTTGTGTCTTTCTCTTTCAGCATGACAATCTTCTTGTTCTCTGCCAGGAGAAATATCTCGAGGATTGCTTGATCCCGATGTTGCAATTGCAAATGCTGTAGCGGAACTAGATGTACTACTCCTAGAAGGAAGATTATAATAGTTATTTTAGATACATTTTTTTGTGATGATCAAGAGGACTTGAACTTTACCTGCGTTTCGATTGTCGAAAAGATGTAATAACAACACCAGCACGACTGGGCTTGCAGGAAGATTCATGCTGGAAACTTGATCGGGCAGTTGACGCATCACTATCTTGTATGGATCGCCTCGATCCATAATAGTTGTAGAAAAGTGACTAAATAATGAAAAAACTTTTTTTTGACATTTATTTACGAACAGTTTAGACTATGTTTCAAAAAAATATTTTCAATTTAATACGAATAACTGCAAAAAAATATTTTCAATTTAATACGAATAACTGACGACTCTTGAAAGATATATAAAGCAATTTTATGAAGATAAATGATAGCCAATAAAATGCTTTACAAAAAAATCTCATAAAATGTTTTCACTTGATCGAAGCGTCGAAAAATTGAAAAAATGTCAACATTTATTACTAATTTAACTTTAACCTAGAATAAATTTGAAAAGTGTAAAAATATCAAAAAATTAAAAGAGCCCTTTTTGTAGAGCGTCAAATTCCCTACAAGAATATATCTGCCATTTCGAATTAATATTGCTTCCGACGTGAGCTATACAATTTTAAAGCACAAGACAATTTTGTTTTTATATTATTGAAATAAATATATAAATATATTAATATAGATATAGAGTTCAAAATTTTGCAGTATTTTATTTTCGTCATATCCAACAATATTTTCAATATATTTGAAGAAGAAAAAATAGTCTACTTTTTTGAAACAGTTTAACGAACATACTTGTATAATGCCTGTTGAGGTTGAGATACTAGCTGATCTAGAAGAGCTACATGAAGCTCTATGACTATGGCTATAATACAGGTGATCTTCGGACTGATCTTCTGATTCAACAGAAGCACCTCGTTGTATAGATTTAAGTTTATCCGTAGGCTCCTGTTTCAACGTAATTGACGGTCGTTTTTGATGTTCAGCCTTTGCGGTTCCTTGGTCTTTGGTGGGAGACAATGTTTTCACTGTTGATTTGGTAGGAGAAGGTTTTGTTGATGGTAATGTTTTGGTACTTGTTCCTGATATTGTTTTTGATGTATTGATTTTAGTCGGGGATGTTTTTGGTGACGATTTATTCGATGAAGGTTTGCTTGGCAGTTTGGATGGAGATGAACTACCTTCTTGGCCACTATTATCTGATGGTGATGAGCCAACTAATGTTACTGAGCTTAGGTTGCTTGGAGAGTATTGAGCACTTAAAACCGTTATGTCTGGAAATTTTAAAATTTTATTTTTTTGAACAAAATTTAAAAAATATCTAACCTGTCAAGGTCTCACTGCTACTGGATGCCGCTACTTTTGGTATAGTTAACAATTGGTTCTCTTCATTATCTTTAGCGGTGTCTACTCTAATTGAAACAGGTTTTGTACCTGGTGGCGCAAGAGTGTCGCTAGCTTTTATAGAGCTGCTGTGTTTAATATTTTTTTGTTTTTCTGTTTCTTGTCCTTCTTCTTCATCTGTAACGCAAGAATAACACTCAACATCCATAAATACTGTACCACTAGATACTTACACATTTGCAAAGTAGCTTTCCAAACCCTATGGCCTTGTGAATCATAGCTATGAGATCTGTCTCTATCGCTCATTTCAGAACCATAGCCCGAAACTGAGCTAGCTCCACTTGTTCTTCTGGGTGAAAAACTACTTCTTCTCCTGTCGTCGTATAACTGCAGAGTATTTTCATCTTTGTTGGGCAATCTTTCAAAAGACATACTTAGTTCTTGAGGATCCTGATCAATACTATAAAAAACTTTTTTAAGAGCTTCCAAAATACTCACTCCGTCGGTAAATACTCTATACGTTAACAGAAATGTATTGAGAAAATCAATTGATAGGAACCTTAAATCTGTAAAAAAGAGAGTCAAATGAAACTTATTTTACGTACAAATATTACTTACCTGTTAATCTTTGAAGTAAACGTTCAGGTGTAGCATATCGGATTTGAGGTACTTTACAAGAATTCAAAGTACGACTAAACCGAATATCAGCTTCATCTCTGAATAATTTTGGATCGTTTTTAAGGGATTGAGGGAGACTTATTGAACTGCTATCCGGCATTGCTGGTCTCATCATGTCATTAAATTGAACATTATCCAAGCACTGAGTTATATCAGAAATCCACGCTGTTTTTTCTTGTATTGATGATGCCAGAAGATTAATGGAAAACTACAACCAATTAGCTCAAGTAATTTATATTTGGCAATATTTGGGTGCAATGTTAAATCGAAAAACTCCTGAGACATGTTATGCATTATTTTAACGAGTTTTAGAAGCTACAGGAAGCATTTTGGCTGGCAATTTTTTCGTCCAACATGGATTTACTTGAAGATTTCGCAGAAGGTAGGGAATAGCTCAAGGATCATTATCTATATCATGCCGCTGTACGATTAATTCGATTTTTACACACTCGTCAAGGACCGATGTCAATACATTATAATAGTAATATATAGGGTGTAATTAAATCTTGAACTTATTTTATATAATAATCAACAGTTGAAAATAAAAACAAGTGGAATTTCTGAAGGCAACTCGACCAATGGAATTCCCTAGTAAAACTGGACAGAATATATCGGTAATTTTAAAATAAGAGGACTACACCAACAGGTTAAGAACTTGTTAAGGTGATTAAAAATTATAACATACCTGACTTGGTTGCGTAATATTCTTCGTTTCAACAATAATTTTAAAGTCTCTGTTGTGGTATCCACCTCCTCCAACCGATGTTTCACTTAATGTGGATTGACTAGACACTGAACATACAGAAGATTCTGTTTGGAAACGTATTGATTGAATACATTAAACAATATATTGAAATTTTGTGCTTACCATCGTCCTCCAGATTATCATGGGGATCCTCTATTAAAAGTGCATCAGCTAGAGGAATTTTGCCAACGTCAGGTACTAAATGTAATTTTCCGCTTGATGTTCTGAATAAAAGAAAACAAATAAACAGGGATATTCCAGAATCCCTTAGCAAATTATTTATAGTTTCCAAAAAATTATTTTTTTAGTAATCAGGATTAAAAGTTAAGAGTGAATCTCCGTATCTACATCAGATGCTTCTTTGCAGAATTTATTTACCCGAAGATAAAACATATTTACCTTGAAGCAATGATTAGATGATTCGAGAATAAGAAACATTGCCTAACTATTTCTTTGTCAGTTTTAAAAGGAAGCTTACTCCTTTGAGCTTTAGGTTTTTCGTTGGGAAGTTGGATCAGAGATCCTTGTCGTACAAAAACTTGGTTGACATCCAAAAGTATGTCACACCCTTCAACTATCATCCTTTCCACAGCCAAATTCTTGCGTAAATTTTCTGTTTCGGAAACCTAGAAATAATTTGATTGAAAAGGTTGTACGAGGCTTATAAGAATTGGTTACCTCGTCATGCATTTGCCTAGATAAATCTTCCAGCTGTTGCCTGGCATTCTCTAAGCTTTTACGTTCAACATGATCATGAGGGGTATGTGCCAGCAATTCGTGGAGAGTTATTATATATCTCGGAACCTAGAGATCGTTGAAATTGAGTTTTATTATTGAAGCATGGCTAAAACTATGGTCTATTTTTATGTACGAGAAAGTATAATAAAACCTAACTTCTAATGCAAAACTTGAGTACTTAGTTTTCGGTCTTCTATTGGTCTTTTATAACCATAAGCTGTACAGAACAATAGAAAAGGTTTGGATAGGCCAAAGGTCGTAGCCATATCACAGTATACCAAAGCAACGGTATACTATGGCCGTACCATAAGATTAATTTCAATAAGTAAGTTTCAAGACAGGCTTTTTAAAATAATTGTATCTGCTTTTTTACTTTAAGCTGTTTAGAAGTTATAAGCTGGTTAATTAGGTGAAAATATAAGTGTACACCCGATATATTTATTATCTTTATACAAATGTTATTTCATAGGAAAATACTCGAGGTATAATTTCAAAAATATTTCAACTGTCTACTAAAAGAAGTGATACGCCTATGGATTTTTTTTCTAAGGAGCCGTCCCTTCGCCGGTAGCACCTCAGCCTCCTGGGCTTATTGTGGATACTCCTAGTGTTCTGACTACAACCTATTCAGCCATTCCGTTCCCTGTATTAGCTCATACAGGTTCTTTGCTGGTTGGTTGTAGAAGTCTTCTGGAGTCATTTGGGATCTACCATACAGTTTCTGCCTTCTGTGGTCCAGCGACTCACAGTTGCATAGTATATGCAGAGCTGTTTCGGTATCCTTTTTGCATCTTCTGCATGTAAGGTCTCCGTTGTACAGCCCTATTTTGTTTAGGTGCTCCTTTGTGGGAAAGTGTCCCGTAAGTAGCCCCGTTATGGTGCGTAGTTTGTTCCTGCTCATTGAGAGCAGTTCTTTCGCTACTTTTTCAGATGGTTCTTTTATGAATTTCTTCCCATGTATTTACCTGGTCGTATTCTTCCAGTGTTTATTGTGTTGTTCTTTCAACCACCCTTTTAACCATGACCTCGTTAACCATCTGGGGATGCCCACAGCAGGTTCGGGTCCGTTCATCAGAGTTGACAATCCTACTCTTGCGAGTTCGTCAGCTTCTTCATTGCCTGTGATACTCCAGTGTTACACTGTTCCGAGTCGCCAGTCTTCTAAGTTCTTCGCCGCATTCCCATACTAGCCGAGATGTCACCCTATAGCTCTGAAGTGCTTTAAGGGCGGCTTGACTGTCACTGTAGATCCTGATCTGCCTGTTGTTGTAGGCTCTCATATTATTAGTCCTTACACATGCAAGTATTGCATAGACCTCTGCTTGAAATACAGAAGCGTATTTGCCAAGCGAGACGATCCCTTCATATTTGCTCGTCTTGCTGTATATGCCCGCTCCGGTGCCGAGTTCATTTTTTGATCCGTCTGTATACCAGATCAGTTCATCCGCTCTACTAAGTGGTGGTGCGTTCTCTTCCTCAAGCTCCTTTCGATCTTTGATGACAATCTCGAAGTTCTTGCGAAAGATATATTTGGTGGTAATGTGGTCTGTTGGCATTTTGAAAATGTCATCATCCACATGCCTTATCTCTGTGTGTCGTCTCCCATGTGTCACGTCATGGTCTGATGCTTTTTCCAGTCGGGTTAGTGCTGCCCTTGCTTCGCACATTATGACACAATGTAGCGGAGGAAGGTCTAGCATTGCCTTCAGCGCCGCTGTAGGATTACGGATGCTTTATTCTTTTAATACCCTCTCATTCATAAAAATAGACTACCCTAGTTAAAAAGTTCAAGCTCTAATTTATCAAATCTAAATTGAAAAATTGACAACAAATAAAAAAAGTAAAATTGTTACCATTTTAGGGGAGATTAAACTATAATGAAATTGGAAAAGTACCCAAGCGATCTTGTCATATTTTTAATATTCGTAGTGAAATTTAAAATTGCTTGTTACTATTACCAGAAAATTGATTTTTAAGCTAGTTATTGAGGTAGACAACATTTAAATTTAGTTAAAAACGATTTCATATTTTTACAGTTTATAAACTAGATTACTCCAGAAAAATGTTATCACGTTCGCTCTCGTCATACTTTTAAATCTTAAATACAGTTTTTGTTTTTACTGCAAAAAAATGGTAATTTAAATTGGTAATTCGCACCAAGCAATATTTACAACGTTCTTATAATGGGTTTTCTGATAAATTGTTTGTAAAGAAAAAAAATCTAATCTATATTTAAAAGTAGCGCCAAACATGTATTGTTATAAAACTTTGTATTTATAAAAGTAGAAGAATATTTTGCAGGTATTAAATAGAAAGGTATAAAATAAACTACCTGATGCATGGGATACGTTAAAAATGCTTCCAAAGATCTTCCTCGACAAGCTGATTTATTTTCCAATCTTTTCAGTAAAGCGGAAAATTGCACTGACTGCTTACATTCGGTTAAAACTTGAAGAGAGTAATGATGATTTCTTACATATTCTTGGTATATGCTTAACATTGGAAGTAACATTGAAAATAAATCTCCTGCGAAAACACAAACGAACTTATGTTGGGAAATAAAGGGAATAAAGTAACTTAATAAATAAATTATGGATAGACAGATTATCCCATTAAAAATAAATTATATTCTCTGTAGTGAAATACTGGATATTTTTCAATGTTTTAAATATTACCTACACTACAACCCAAACACGAAATTTTTTCATGGACATTAGCAATGAAAAATAAATAAATAAAATAAACTTACCTAACACCAGAGTAGGCCAACTTTCCAGTCTTGAAGTCAAACCCTTCAAAAAAATTTGATGTAGAAACAAAACAGTCTCACTGTTTAAGAATATAGAGCTAATGTCTTCATGTGAGCAGGGAGGCTTCTTCGAAGAAGCCGCCATCCTAAAAGGTCTCAAAAAACAAGTAACCAGCACTTCCATTTGTTCCATATATTCCTCCTCATCTTCCACCATTCGAAAGACCAAGCTGTTTCTTTTTCGCATGCTTTCGGCATGAGGGCTCTTTATGTATTGTTCTACGATCTGTTTCCATCTTCTACGACACAGCCAGCCGCGAAAAAAACTTTGGACTTTTTTAATTTTTCGAAGTTCTATTGAGTCTTGATCTAAGTTTGCAAAATGACCACTTACTTCAGAGCTACCTGATCGTTGACTTGATGAAATCCTACTGCTGGATTGGTGATGCACTAAAGGTTTACATTCCTTTTTTAGAGCAAATAACTGAAAAAATATGTACCTATAGATATTTGATTTTGAAGATAAAGTGATGTGTGAGTTTTTTAAAACAGACTATTAACAATTATTTCATAAATTCAAACATTTTACATTATTTTTTTCGCGTTTCTTCTTTATTTTTATTTAAAATCCAATAAAAGGAACATTTTGGATGCGTTTTTGCATTAGACTATAGTTTAACAATGAATACTCATAGGTTTCAATGAAAATTCATATCAGATGCAAAAATAAAATAAATAACAAAAAAAATGTTTTTCATCAAAAGTAAAAGTGAAGGTAGGGAAATTTAGACTCGCCCGGTGTTTTATGTTAATCATCTAGATGTCTTCTGTATTGGGGATTCTTTTTTACCTAATGGGTGCAGTAAACTTCATCCTTGAGAGGAAAAGTAGCACTCTCCTCCCTTGTTATACAAGTAGCTATTACCTATTGATTTTCTTGGAGGATGCTTTGAAAAACAAAAAAGCTCAAACATCTGATTCTGTTCTCTATTCAAGAAATATAAATAGCAATTCCGGAAATCTATTATATAGTTGTCCTTCGAATTTGTTGAAAATTATTAATTATTTTATTGCAGAGACTTTTAGACAAACTAAAGAGTTAAATATAAACAAAAATAAAGATACAAAACAAAATAAATTTAGCGAAAAGTAACTTAATTACTCGACTTACTTCCGCTCGGAGTTTTTTTATTTCAGTTGCTAACTCTTCACATTGTAAAGAATATTGCCATTTTGCTGTTTTCTCAGATTCGACGATTTGTAGCAAATGTAGATGTTTTTGCTCCAACTCCTCCTTTTGAAGCAACAACTTGTTGAAACTGGAAATTTAAATTTTAATTAAGGGAAGATATATATTGCGGTAGTCTATAATTATAATCTGCTAAAAGTAAAAGCAAAGCATAGATTGTAAGGTTACTTTGGTCAGTGGCGAGAAATAACCCTCAAAATATAATACAATATTGTACAATAAAATAAAATACTTTCCTAACCCACTAAACAGTTACTATTAAATTGAGAAATATTTTGAGTACAACTGTAATATCCGATAAACATCTGGTTGTTAAAGAATTATTGCATTCCAATACTCTATGTACTTTTTGAAACAAACTATAATTTAGTACCTAAAAGTAACTTACCTAGCTTCTCTTATAGCCTCTATCCAGTTCTTGCATTCCATTTCACTAAGAGCTCGTAGCTCATATTGCCGAATATTTTCCCGTCTGTACGATATAGCAAAACAGAACTGGAACAAGATATGATGCATTTTTGCGATTATTTTTTTATTTTCATCAGTAATATATCACAAATAATAATTATTTAAATCAATGTTGTTAGTGAAGCCATATCAGAGAAAAATGTCAGGATATAAAAAAATGCTGATGGTTCAAATAATCTTGAAGCTAATTCTAGACGACTCGCGAAATGAATGCTGGTTTATCTATTTGAGATGCTAATTTTAGTATATTGAATAAAATATTTAAAGCTCACCTGTCTGTCCAAGCCATCTTTAGATTTTGAAGCACTTCCTGTTGTTATTAACCGCTCGCAATAACATCCTTCCAAAATCAATATTCCCGAAGGACGATGACAGTGCTCGGAGTCGTAGTAGAAGAGAAGATTCTGTAAAAAGTCAGTATTACTAATTTCTGATTTTTGATAAATTAATTAACCTACCAAATTTAATTTTAATTATTATCACCTGGAATAAGTTAGAACTCTTATAATAACGCAGTGTTTATTAAATATACTGTTAGGAACTCACTAATTCCGAAGCCGGTCCTGTCGCAAACGATGAATGCGACGACCTTTCTAGAAATGTTCTTTCGCAGGTAATAACGAGACTGTTCTCGAACAGCGTGGAAGGCGTACAATGGTTTGTCGCGAATGTTCTGGAGCTGCGAAGCGCTATATATATGGGGGCTTCGAGTGAGTCGGGGAGTTGTTCAGTATACAGTGAATCGGTCAACAGTTTCAGTATACAGTGAGTGAACAGAAGTGAATATAAATAGTGTTGAATATAAATTGGGACAATTATTATACCGTGTGTAGATAAATTAATAGACATTAAGTAGTGTGTATATAAATTAAGATTATTATAGTGTGTAAGTGTTTCTTTAATAAATCGATAGTAATTAGCCATAGTGAGTGTATAATTTTTATCCCACGGTAAAAACAGTTTAAATAAATAAGAAAAACATTACAATACCTTCTTCTACTTAGTTCCTACTAAAAAACTAGTAGTAGTTCCTTTAGACCTATTTCCTGAAGGAATTTTTGGATATCTGCAATCCAATAGGCTCCTAGATGATGTGGTCTCTTTTGCTAAGCATACCGCAAGTATGTGAATGGAGGTACCTTCTTACATTAACCCAGGATTACTACCCATCAAAAATGATCTCATTTTCCTACCCAGGGTACAGGTGTACCCCAAAAGAAACAATATTTTTGGTTTTTTTATTTCTTATTAAAAAAAATACAAAAAATATTGTGGTTTAATTTTCCAGCAAGTAACAAAAAGAATAATGAATATCACAAGGAGCATACAGAAGATATATAAAACAGAGATATTTGTTGATTTAGCGACTGTACAGTAACAACTGACTTGTCCGTGCATCTATTAAAGCCTGGTGTACAACTGCACCCCAGGTAGGGTTCCAGGGTTAATTAAGTTTCATAATTAAGTTTTCCTTAAAAATGACACTTGTGCGATTAAGTTGGGTTCCAGGTTTAAATAGCTCCTGCTTTCTTCATTTTTACTTTTTTAGTAACAATGAAACAATATATGTTTTTAAAATTTGTTTATTCAACAGTTAAAAAACTTTCTACCTTTTATTTTTATTTACTACTTACCAACAACACAAAAGTTTTGGTGATTTTGGTCATCACTTCTTTCGATTTGTATTAAAATCTTCATAATTTTATATTGTTTCAGCTTTCTAAATAAAAGACATTATTACTAAATAGTAAAAACATCACCATAATTTAATATCAATACTTACCCATAACATTCCCATGTTATATTTTAATTTCTCAGTTTTCTCAACATGTTTTTTTATATACTAATTCAAGTTGGTTTACATTATAAAGAATAGACTTAATAGTATATAAATCTTAATTTCAAGATGAAGCCACATAAAAAAGTGACAGACTAAAACTTCAGAAATTACTCAATATTCAAAAAATTCTTCAACAAAATTGTAACTAACTCACTTTGAAATAATTTTATTTCACCAAAAATGAATGTTTAACAATACTTAATATTTATTAATAAACTATGTTATAAATAAAATGGAATATTAAATTTAAATTTGTTTTATTTATAACAAGCAAATTTTACAAAGCTCTACTGAAGCTCCACCTTAATTGAATGCGAAACCAGTTTTTTCAATTATATTTGTAAATCAGAAGAAGAGTATGAAAAGTGTGAAAAAGTGAAGTGCGCCAGCTGATGGCCACATTGCCTTAAAGCACAGCCAAATTTAGAATTCATCAAATTACGGTCAGGGTTGAAATTGGTAGCCAAAAACTATCACTGGCTCCCGGACTATAGTTGTTTCTATCTACAATATTTATTTTAATCTCAACATGGCGCTAAAGTTGACTTTATTGGCAGGCCGAGTAGCCAATATTCAAGAATTAGCACACGTTTATTTCCGGGGTTACAGAAAAATTCTAGTGAATTTCTATCTCGTGGTGTAGTGCCAAACTTATTGCACAATTTCAAGTACCTGAAATCAGATATAAATTTTTTTTCGGCTGCCGGTGCCGAAGTACGATTAAAAGAAGTCTATTTATGGCTCAAGTACTACGAAAGTTACTTACTAAATAATTCAATAGTAGGTATAGTTTGTCTCAAAGTATATCGCCTTCGCTTTTGACGGCAATCATAACACGACCATTTACGACCTTCTTAAAATAATTTTACCTGAAATGAAACCCAACAACAGTCGAGTGGCAAGGCAAGGGCGGGCCTGGTTATAGTTTATTTAACTTGATAGTATTTAATAACCTCTCATTTAGGCGGGAAAAGAAAAAAGTTTGGAGAAATGGTCTTCACATATTAAATAGAAAACAAAGGATGTATGATAAAAATACAAAAAGATAGATATTTGTGAATTTGATCCTTTTTAAAATAATTTTAAATAGTCCGCCACTGGCGATCTCTTCTACAGCAGCTATTGGCCATATGATTTATTGAATTGGCCGATGATGATGATAGCCGACAAACGCGAAGGCGATATACTTTGAGACAAACTATAAGTACCCACCACTACTGATCTTCGCCCATGGTAATCTTGTATAAAGAAAAACATTTGCTTACTTATTTTTTAATTTTGTGTGGATAAATATAGATGTAAGAAATTTATTTACATATTTAACAATGTTCACACACGGTAATTGTTTTACAAGACCAAAAGTTCCTTCATCAAAGATCGAAACATATTATAAAATTATTTTTATAAATAACGTGGTGGAAAAAAAGAGCTTGGATTTGCTTCGAAGCATCTTATTCCAAGAGAAATTCCCAAATATGCACATCGTCGACTACTACATCTAAATTGATAAATGATATCTGACTCCAGATCATCCGGAAATTTATCAATAATCAGGAAATTTGAGCCGTCTCCTCAATGTAGTAATAGTAAACTGGTGATGTTTTTTTATATATACGATTAACGGCTCTTTTACTGTATCTACAGATATAATCCAATTCTATAATTTTATGAAATAAATAATTTGTTTGGAGATTGCCTATATGAGGTTTTCTTTGTTTCTAGAAAATTACATACAAAATCAAATAAAAACACTGAACATTTGAATGGCACTGAGAATAATAAAAAAGTAATAACTTATTCATTTAATATGAGTATATTCCAGATGTATTGGAATGTATTGTATCACCATAGCTTCCTCATTTGTAATACTTTGCAAAGCCTTAATTAACGCATCTACATTCTGTAACTAAACAAGATGCAAAACTTAGTACGGTTAAATTGTATATAAATATTATTGGAGAATAATCCAAATATTTCCTAAAATTTTCATAAACGTACCTGAGCTAATACAATTTTTCGGTTATTTATTGGTCTTTTATAACCATAAGCTGCACAGAACAATAGATAAAGGTTTGGATAGGCCAAAAGCCCTATGTATTAAAGATTACATGGCCGTAGATGTTCCCCTAAGTTGGAATCATATGAAAAACTTTTTTATTATTAATTTTAAGAAGAAAACTTATTCGTCATAAAAAGTTCTGCATGATCTAAAACCTAGAATACAGTCATCAAATATAAATTTTTTTAGTCGCATACGAGGTTTGTCAAAAAATTTTACTTTCACTAAAGTACCTTTAAATTTGACAATATCGAAAAATGTTACTAAAAAAAGTTGACCAAAATTAAAAACTACGATTATAAATATGTAATTACCTTCATTTAAATTGAAACTTCAGATTATTTTATTTTTTACTAATGTTTCTGTTTTGAATAAACATGTATCTCTTGTAATTACGAAACACATGATAATCTTTCAGGTGTTCCAAGTTCTCTAATAATTTTGCATTCAAAATGCGGAATAAGTGCATATTCATTTATTTTGCAAATAATGAAATACATTCAAACACTAATACTAATGTTAGGAACAAACAAATGCAAGATAATGCAGAACTTTTTATGAAGAATAACTTTTTTTCCTAAAATTAATAATTGTAGTTTTTAGTTTTCCATCTGATTCCAACTTAGGGGGACATTTTGTATATCATATGATCATTTTCAATAAGTACCTATTCACCAATAAGGGTTTGAAATTTTGTTTTAATTTAATTCCAAGAATTTCTTACAGAAATCGAATTATAAGTAGATGGCGGAGGCCACTGCGTCCGGAGGCAACCGTGACAAAAAGCCTAGAGGAGTAAACCTCGATAAAACAATCCGTAATCTACGTTGTTAGCAACCGTAACAACGGAGGTATGGCTGCGCGAAAGTCAGTCAGTAACGGTGCCTCCGGGATACCTGGTGACCTCCCGGAGTACCCAGCCTTACTACCACAAGCGGGGCTCTGTGGGGGTGGAAATTCAATTCCCTAGCTACTCGTGGTGGTGGAAATTCAATTCCCTAGCTACTCGTGGGATGTAGTATGGAGTATGCAAGGAAAGCGGAACAGGAAGCAGTGGAGGAAGAGAGAGAAGGAAATGGAATTTTTGGGAAATCGAGGCTGGTGATACGAACACCTGATAAGGCGGAGAGACAAGTGAATGGAGCGATACTGGGGTGAAAAGGAAGGAGGTATCGCCTCTGGAGAATAAGGAGCAGAAGAGGAAACAGAAGGAGAAAGGAAGGGAGGAAGTGCAGAGTGGAAAAAAGGAAGAGCGGGAGAGTGCAGAGAGATTGAATAAGATGGTAAGACGACTGGAGAAGAGGGTGAAAAGGCTGGAAGAGCAGAAGTCGGTGGCTGAGGGGCGGGTCAGGGAATTAGAGAAGTTGAGGAGAGAGGAAGGTAGGAAGGAGAGAATGCAAACACGATGGGAGGAGGAGAAAAGAGACTGGGATAGATGGAAGAAGATTAGAGATAAGGACTGGGAGGATGAAAAGAGGGAGGGAATAGAGGTGAAGGTGGGAAATCCAATGTTAGGGGATGAAAAGATAAAAGTGGTATGGGTGACTAAGGAAGACAGTGGAATGGAGAAGGGGATACAGAAGATGTTTAGGGATAGGTACCCGATGCTAGTTGAAAAAGGAGAGGAAATGGAGTGGGTTAAGGAGGTACACACTACGGAAAGAAAAGGTACAAGGGTGAACGCGGAGGAGTTGATCTGTCGGATGGAGGGTGATTGTAGGGATGAGAAGAAGGTGTTTGATATGATGAGTCGACTGTTTGAGGAAGTGGGGAGCAAGGTCAGCGTTGGGCTACACAGGCTTGAGCATGTGGAGATGGAGGTGCTGAGGAAGATGATCGCGTGGTTGAGAGCAGATGGGACGAAGGTGGCAATTTATACAGATAGGGAAAAGGAAAAGGAGGTCAGGAATGAAGCGGTAATCCTGAAGGATATTGGAGAAGTCAATCAGGAGGGAATACAAAGGATTAAGAAGGGTTTAAGAGAGAGAGAAGGAAAGTGGGTGGATAGACTTAGAGTCTCAAGGAACAGGGAGGTGGTAATAGAGGGTTGAGGTTAGGGAAATTCTGAGGAATGTGGAAAGGGTAACAGGAGCTAGAGCGGTGGAAGCGGGGAGGACAACAAAAACCATTAAGATGGTGGGGATAGATCCGTGGAGTGAAGATGAAGTGGTGAGGAAGAAAATAGAGGAATTGATTGGGGAAGGGACAAGGGTGATGAAAGGCACGAGAGAGAGAGAGAGGAACGGCAGGAAAATGGCGGTGGTGAGGATGGAATGTGAGAAAGCGGAAGCTTTACTAGGAAAACGGGAGATTAAGCTGGACCTAAATAGGGTGAATATTATAGAGGGGAGAGAGGAGGGCAGATGTTTTGGATGTGGAGTGAAGGGCCACCAGGTAGCGGGATGTAAGACAAGGAGAGTGGAGAAGATTAGGGAATGCTGGCTATGTAAGAGCGTGGGGCACATGGCCAGAGACTGTCGGCAAGCCATCCTTTGAAGGGTATGCGGGGAAAGGGGACACAAGCCAGGGGAGGCAGATTGTAGTAGGGGACGGAAGGGAGTTGATATAGACCGAGATGGAAAAAATGGGAGATAACCTCTGGACCCCTCAGAGGGGACGAGTCTGAGCAAGTAGGAGGAAGGAGAAAGCAGACAGCGGGATAAAAAAATGTAGAGGATAGATGGAGGGTGTTACAGATTAATCTAGTGGAGAGCATGATTGTGAAAGAGAAGGCATGTGAGACGTAGGAGTGATAGAAGGGAGTAGATGACGGAGAGTGTGTGAGGGACCGTCGCCCGCCTTGAAGTATGCTAGGGTAGTGATTTCGAGGCGGGAGTAACGGCGAGCTTGAGGTGGGTTTGGTTGGTAGGCATACCCTTGGGGTTTACTAAAAGTCGTTTAGTTGCATCTTGAAAGGTACAGTGTGTATGTATGATGAAACAGAGTTTAGTATTTGCACTATTCACAAAGTTAATAGTGGATACGTAAGAAAAGTCTGGAAAGGATCATAGAAAAGAACTTGAGGATATCCAGTTTGTTATAGGAAGACTAACATTATCTTCAGTATTTTCAAACTGTTTCCAAAAGATATTTTCGCTAAAAGAATAAGTACTCCATTTTATCAATACCAACGTAAATTTTCTAATACTTCGACAAAACCATTCATTATTTGATATTATATCAACTTACCCGTCTGTAGGTTATACACTGTATTTCTATAGAAAAAAGTAAACTCACCCATTTTTCATTGCGATTTTAAATTTTGCAGAAACTTCAACAGCTCAGGTCAATACATTTCGAAGTTTTTCCTCACTGCTTTGTTTCCTTGGATCCATCTACAAAGACAAAAAGTTTTTGTTTAATACATTATAATAAGTGAATAAAATATCTAGACTGAAAAAATAATAGATATAGAAACCATGCCTATGTTTCGACTGCCTAGTAGGAAATAAATAGAAAAATGATTGAAAATACAATGCATACATATAAGATGAGACATAACAATATATTTCCATACAAATCAAATTGGAAAATAGTTGTAAAAGTGACAGGCAAAAATAATGGAAAATGGGATAGAAATAACCAAAAATGTGAGGTATTTAAATGACAACTTCAAAGTGAAATAAAACGCTTGCAAAAATAATATAAACTTACTTTAGATATTTTCTATAGCATTAGCTACTTTATTTCACTATATATTGCTATTGTCGACATCTACTCACTGAACTGACGCTTCAGACATTAAGCTCACTTTTCTGTTTTTATGCGGTATATTTGAGTATGTATATACAGTGTGGCCCACTTAATATCGCAGCACCTAGTTATAGCTTTAAATTGACATTTGAAGTATCAAATGTCAATTAAATACTATAACTGGGTGTTGTGATCTTAAATGGGTCACACTGTATATTTATGTATATTTCTCGATTGTTCTAGAAAACGCTAATCGTTTTGTATACATTACAAATTTATACTAGTTTTTAAATTATTTTCTGTAGTCAAAATAACATACTTTAATTTGTCTAAATCTGTAATCAATTTCAAGTAATGTTCAATTTAACTTGTGACGCGTTTCTCCTATTGAACCTAGAAGATAGTTCAGGAATGAATGTTGTGAATAAATTTCCAGGTAAACTTATTTAATAATTTTGTTAATATTCGTAGAATTCCGTATTAAGGCACCTTTTGTACTTTATTTTCATGTAAACGCTTTCTAATACTATTCTAAAATACTAAATTCCGTATTTATGCACTATATATAAATTAAAAATTTTTCACTGTACCATCACTCGTTCGATAAATCTACTGTGTTAGCGAAACGCGTCACAAGTTAAATTGAACATTAGTTCAAATATAATGAAGATTTAAACAAATTTTTGTTTCATCCTTTAGAAATCTTTTGTTTTCGATTTTACCTCTTCTCCTTTAGAGTAATTAGAGCTAGGAAATGTTAAAAGAGGAAGGCCAGAATCTGCCTACTCCTCAGGCTTTCATATCATCAAGAAATCTCCAAAAATAACAAGAAAATACTATCCGATAAAGACAACAAATATATGAAAACTAGCCGTATGACCTCTATAAGGTTGTTACCAAGGTAAAGTTGTACACTTTTCATGATTTATAATCATTAACTTTTAAAGGGACAACTACTTTTCTATACTAGAAAGAATAATGCATTAATTGTAGTATAATACGTGGTCTCATGGGCGTATCCAGCGAGAGACAGAGCAGCTGTCCCCCATGGAAGCAAAAAAATTAATCATGGGGATGTACACAGGCCATTTTGAAGAAAAAGTACAATAAATCTTAATTTTTTTAATTGCTTAAGCCACAAACTAAATCTTATGATCAATTATTTTTCGTGAGTCGCCTGCTCGTAGGATTTCGGCTCCTAAGTTATCAAGGCTCTGCGAGGTCAGATGGTTTCTGATGTGTTTCTGATGAATAACTTAAAAAATCACATGATATCGCGGAGAAAGTTTCACGGATTGTTCAAAAGCAAATACACAGAAGCAATACGCCATCTGACGAGTGGATACTGGAGAGGATCGTTGATTACCCTCTTAACTTGACTCGTTAACATCGTTAGATTCTCGCACGAAAATACATTTGTTTTTGCCTTATGGGTTATATCTCTGCAGAAATAGATCTATGGAAAAAAATTGACCAGGAGATAAATTGAAGAATATTGAAGGGGCTGCACATTTAGAGGAGGCTAGTATTTTATTTCGTGCTTTCCCATCCACTTCGGTTACTGTTGAACGATCATTCAGTACCCTTCGAAGGATTAAAACTTGACCGAGAAGTACGACGGGAAAGGAAAGATCAATCAATCAAATCAGTAATGAATTGAACAAGTTTTCTACAAATCAAAGAAAAATGATAATAGTAAAGACATCTAACTGGAATAAATTTTTTTTCAAGCTAATAATTGTAATAACTTAGTTGATAAAGCAGTGATATAAATACATAATTTTCTTAAAATTTTGATTTCTTTTCCGTGATGAAGTGTTTCAACCTGAACGACCATGGTTTGCCCCTTCCCATAGTTTTGAACCTGGGTACGCCATTGCGTTGTCTAGCAAAACATGTACACAGAAGATGATGTGAATAAATTCTATGAAATAGAGGCTCAAAGTGAGTATTAGGTACATAAAGCATTCCTCTCTACTTGTAGTTGTAGCTACTTTTGTAACTCTTGACTGCCTCAATAATTAGGGTGTTGAATTGTTCCTTAAACTCATAGCAATAAATTGAAGCTGACAACCTATCACTCTGATCCCAATCCGATAGAACTAGTTGGGTGTCATTGAAACAAACGTGAATAGCAAAAGAATATAGTTTATAAAAATGTATGTAATGTATTTTCTCTTTGGCAAAATTATAGTAAAACAAAACAAAAAAAATATCGTGTCACAACGTTTCGCCTACCGAATAAACCAAAAAATAGGAAAATATATCAAAAAACTTTGACATTCACTGACGTTAATTAAAAAATTTAGGTGAAACGTCAAAATTACAAGAGACAGGTGGTCAAAAACTTCAAAAATCGTGGTTGTAAGAATTTTCCTTCTTTGGGCTGCTAAACAAAACTTTCCGCCCTATTTTTGGTGTTCATATGATTGGTTTACGGGTGAGGTAGACGAAAAAAGTAATATTATAGGTTTTAAAAGTGATCAGAGTGAGATCCAGTTTATTAAAAAATTAATAAATACTCATTGGTGTTATCAAATAAATATTTTATTCAAAGTAATTTCTGGCAAGGGCAAGTAAATCTTCTGTTTTACTCCCAATACTTTTCAATCAATAGAAATTTCACTAATGAAACTGCGGTTTCACTTGCCAGCCAACTTTGCACGTCACAAGTAATTTAAAACAAAATTTGCGAAACTGTAATATAATGTTGAGTGGGAACTTAGTGATTAAAACTGACGATCAAATGAGAACATGCACATTTGCTGAAGTGTTAATTAATAGGTGGTTGTTGCAATATTCGATAGTTACTGCAGGGATGTTTGTTTAATTATTCAGCATTGTTATTAGTAAATTGCGTGTGATGTTAATTCTAGGTTACATTAACTTTATGTTATTTAATTCATTCGCACCAAATCAATATTCTTTTTCTACTTCCGTCACTAAAACCGCATTCAAAACACGGGTTTGACATTCGCAAAACGTCACTTTAGTGTTTAAATGTGTTTAATATGCTTGTTTCATTGGATTTTCTCTATTAACATTATTTTTTCAATTTCTGAATATTAAAAGGTAAACCCTTTTTCACGTAGGTTTCCGGTTTCCTTCGAGCCGTCAACCATATTAGCATGTTCTCCAAACAAACTCAATTGGTCAAGATTTATCGATCGGCCCGTAGCTAGGCAACTACTTGACTTGCTATTGGCAAGCGCCTGCAAGTGTTCTTCCCTCTCACTTCGACTATTGAATGACATTGATTATGCAGTGGTGTTGGTTAGACTATTGAGATTTTCACAAATGATGTATTTATATATAACAATAAATACTAAAAAACAGAATAAAATAAATATTCAAGTGAACTCCCATACAACAAACGTGATTTTTAGAAACAACATCCTGGCGCCACCTATAAGGAAATAGCTGAAGCAGTATTCGGCAAAGGGTAGACGCTTGAAATATTCACAGAATATTGAGTTATATTATTATCGATAATGATACGGAGCCCTTTATGCGCGAGACCGACTCGCACTTGGCCGTTTATTTTGTGTTTCTGTAGCAGCTGTTTTTTGTGTATCTATCGTATATAACCTAAACACAAGAAAAGGTTTCACTTTCATGGTTCCTTGGATATTAGATTATAGTTATTTTCATGGACCAATATTTTTTTCTATGAAAATAATTAAATAAAAGTTTTTCAAAAGGTTATAGGTACAATGTGAACAACATTTTCCAGTTTTCTATACAGAAGAAAAATTATTCCTTTCTCATGAGGATAAAATATTTTCTCTTTGTAAAAAGCTTAAAAATAATGCCCGTCTTATAAACCCTTCGCAATTTTTAAGAAAGAGTGGAAATTCAATGGAAATATCAGCAAATTTTCAATATATTTTAACATGAATAAGAGATTTATTTAAATATTACTGTAGACCGAATTCAAAAAGTATCATTTGAAAAATGCACAAGCCCAATTTAAAGATAAAAATATAAGTATACAAGTTTATATCTAGGAAATAAAAAAATGAACAGCCCACTAAATTGATATTTATATACACTAATGTACAGTGCTATTCAAAACTCCCCTCCCCCCCTCGTATCTTTTGAACGGCTACACTTACATTAACAAAATTTGGAGGGTGAAAATAAAGTGTTGTAAACTTCTCTACGAATGGTAACAAGTGACGTAATAGTAATAGATGACGTCACAGTGCCACTTTGGCCAATAATTTTAAATAGGACCTTATGGCAAGTGATATCTCGTTTGAAAGGCATTGATATTGGCTACATAGCCATATTAATTTTGTTTGGGTTTAAACTAATTTTGACAGATAAATTAAATAAATACCAAAATTATTGAAATAATTTTTTTTATTTAATTAATCAAATATCAACAATGGATTCTTATAGCAAGTGTTCGGAATGTGCTCCGTCTACTTCCTGACAGTAAAACATCCTATTAGTAAACTCTTGTCGTACTCGTTCGAATGTGTCAGCTGAAATTGCATTGCATTCTTCAATAATTCTTTCTTTCAAAACGCCAATGCTATCTGGTGCCGTGGTATAAACCTTGGATTTCAAGTACCCCCATAGAAAAAAATCTAATGGTGTCAGATCTGGTGACCGAGGTGGCCATTCTAAAGGACCTCGCCTGCCGATCCATCTACCTCGATATTCTTCATCCAGGTAACGTCTTACTGCACCATAATAATGCACAGGAGCACCATCTTGTTGAAATGTTTTTTTCCAGATGTCCGAATTCATCTGGATTATCTTCCAGAATTTCAAGAATTAACGGCTCAATTGCATTTTGTAACATCTCCAGATACACTTCACTGCTTTAATTTGAATTTAGGAAAAGAGGATCAACTATGTGGTTTCCCAAAATACCTGCCCAAACATTGACTTTTTCTGGAAATTGGGTATGTTGTTCACGAAAGGTGTGAGGATTTGTGTCACTCCAATTCCTTACATTTTGTGTATTCACATTTCCATTGAGGCAAAAAGTACTTTCGTCACTAAAACAAATTGTTTTTGTGTAATGTGGGTTTTGACTAATTTTATTTGTCATACATTCACAGAATTCGAGTCTTCTGTCGGGGTCGTCATCCGAAAGGTGGTGCTCCATTTTTAACTTGTATGGATGAAATTTATTTTTAGCCAACACTCTCTGTGCTGTACTGCTACTTTGTCGGCTTGAGTACGTACCATTTTGCCTATGTAAACTCTTAAACGTCTCGTTATACAATAATAAAATTAAATATTTAAGCTATTTAGAAAAACTTTGCAAAGCAACAAATACTATTGAATTAAAAACGTCAATTTTTTTGACAACTAACCAGAGGCGGACTGAAAAATCTTCAATATTTAAATGTAATAATAATTTAGGTATTTATTCAATTTATCCGTCAAAATTAGTTTAAACCCAAACAAAATTAATATGGCTATGTAGCCAATGTCAATGCCTTTCAAATGAGAAATCACTTGCCATAAGGTCCTATTTAAAATTATTGGCCAGAGTGGCACTGTGACGTCATCTATTACTATTACGTCACCTGTTACCATTCGTAGAGAAGTTTACAACACTTTATTTTCACCCTCCAAATTTTGTTAATGTAAGTGTAGCCGTTCAAAAGATACGAGGGGGGGAGGGGAGTTTTGAATAGCACTGTATATATAGTCGGGCCGCTCTTAGTTTACCACTTTCGGATTAGTTATAGCGATAAGATGTTCTACTCTTTAGAAAATTAAGCAGTACTCAAGAAATGGTTCTAAATTGGAATTCCCTTAAAAATGATATTCGAAAATGACTGAATACGAATAATATCAGAAATAATAATTTATTTAACAAGGCATATTTACTTAGAAAAGTGCGAGAAGTACCGAAATTAGGCCTGTGGTAATAAACCTCAATGAGGAAAGTGAGATTGATTCAAGTGATTACGAATACTGAAACAGAATAAACTGTCACTGTGTTTAAAACTGAATTTCTTTTGTACATAATATAACCTTATTTACCTTCAAGTTTTTTGTTATAAATTTTTATTTAATACTTTCCACTTATTTACCTTATTCACAGTTTCCAGCAAATAAAATATCATTTTAGTAAAGCGTGTTATAGATGCCAAAGGTAATAGTACAATACTATCATAACGCATTACAGAGTCTTAGAAAATCAAAGAACAAAGACCGTTCATTAAAGAGCAACAACTACTTCCCTGGCTATATACCACGAAGGACATTGAATTACACTTCAAAGTTAAACGGGGTTGGTATATCTGCAAGATATATGTAACGTAGGTGTAGGAGTTGTTAATTTAAATTCTTCTAGAACGAATAAATATTCAGTATAAGGTTTTTATTTGAAATTATTATAATCCTTTTAAAGGAAGATGTGCAAATGCAAATAAATATAGCAATCAAAATTGGTGGCATATTAATCAATTTTATGAATTAATAATTGACCTGTATATTATTGATTCATTGGCAAACAATACATAATTCTATCACGGAATGATACTTTATTTTATTTTAAGGTTTTGCTAGAAAAATATAGAAAACATCCATTTATCTTGTCGTTTAATATTAAACATCAAATGCGCACACAGGGCAGGCCTACGGCAAAAATTGCAAATGTGCAAGAGTCACATTTTATTCTCCTACCGAGTAGTCGGGGTGTAGTTTGTGGAATTATAGATCTAAAAACATAGTTTTTCTGCACTTTTGCGCCATTTACAATATTAAATTTATGTCTCTCAATTTGTTTTATTATTATAATTGACTTGATCCGTTCAATATGCTTTCTTGTAACTTAAGCCACTATTATGTTAAATTAACTAATAAAAGCTTCTGGGTCATGTTACAATGCATTTCACACTTATATTGCAAGTACTCTCAGAATAAATAGCGAGTAACGCGGGAATCACCGTCCACCGGAACTAAGACATATTTCCAGCAAAACGCAGACATGAATGACGTGATTAATGTGGGTCACAGGGTCACTCAAGCTACTAGTCACATATCAATGGCTACTGGCTAGAAAAACAAAGCCCTGGGAGGGGAGGCAGAAAGATAAGTCACAACCCTTTCCGCGTCCTGCCAGACGGGCAGACGACTGCTCTACTGACCTTGGACCATTGTCAAGGGAATCAGATTACTGTATTTCAGAGATCAATACTTGAATCGATTTCTAAAAAATTGCCAAATTCATTTGTTTTTACCAAGCTTGGCCAATTTTATGCCCATCCAAAAGGCTCGAGTGTGCGGGTGCATATGTCGCCGGCCGGTCCTGTGCACACTATTTAAAAGTGTTCACGTTATTGTTTTTGGATATGGCGCTACAAAGTGACCTCCCAAAATATTTATATAAATGCTATTACTTGACATTCTGCGTACAAATTAAAATATTGTATTACAGATATACGACTGTACTAACGTTAACTTTATTTCTGCCAGTACAAACGCTGATCTGAATGCGACTTACTTGATATAGAACGAACCATCTCATCTGCCATTTGTTGCTATCTGCAGATCGTTTGTGAAGATATCCAGCTTGAGAATAATCGTAGTGAGCTCTTTCAGACAGCATGATAAGTTGGTTCTCATTTAGACGAATTGTTCTTTGCATCTTAGGACTCAACATTGCTGTAGAATAGCTTACCTGAAATAATGAAACCTCTTATTAGAATACAAATGATATTGTTACAATATACAATAATAATCAAAATATTTCAGGTATCTAAGGTATTTGGTATTCCAGTAAAAGTCACAATTTTCACATTGACAGTCATTGAAATGTCAAATTCATTTTAAAAAACTTACGCCAGAAAATGTACTAAACGGTAATTAGACAAAAAATTGTTTAGTCGCCACGATAAAGCTCCTGCCCAGTCAACCTTGACAACTCACAAAAAGTATTTATGTAGAAAAAATTCAATTAAAAAAGTATGAATATTTAAATTATTCTTATTGATAATATTGATCCTCCTGAGCTATATAAGACTCAATAGACGCCAAAATAATAGTATCATACTATTAAAACAGCTTAAAAATTTTAAAAATACTTTTCAAAGAGTAGACCGTCCACTAAGAACAAACATCTACTTCTCGGGCTATGTGCCCCGATTGACAATGAATTACAATTTCAAGTTAAACGGGGTTGGGATATATTCACGATATAAGCAACCATTCTGGTTTGTAATTAGAAGGGACAATGTCACTTGTATACTGGTTTCGGCGTATTTAGCGAATTTAGCTAATCAAAAGGGATATTATGATGAGCCAGAATAATAGAAATCTCAATAATAAGCATGCAGCTGGAAAAATACTAATTATTGATGGGATGAACACTGACACTAGATAACATGGTACACATAATGACTGACCAGAAAATACAAACGTATGAATGAGCTGGTATTGTTGAAAACATGATTATCAGTTTACACTATTTTGATGAAAATTAAACTAAATTCTATGGCTTCTGAATTGACCAGAATAATCTGATATTCATATTCAATAGATTAAGCTAAAAAAATCTGTCCAAACAAAATTGTTTTAATTCTAAATGAACTTACTTTGTATCTTTTGTTCCCATTTTTTCTTTTATTATCTTCCTTTTTACAGTACAACAATAAAAATATGACGGCTGTGGATCACGTCGACAGAAATTTACCTATTGAAAAACTGCTAATCTGCATTTGTCCAGTTAAAAAAATGATAACAGATGAAAAGAAAAACTTCTATTTTGAAAAATATTTTTGGGAAATTTATATACTTAAATAATTTTTATTGGAAAAATGGTATGGATGTCTATGGACTTAATTATAACCTGTGGATCTGTTTAATTATTTCTCAAGAATCGATAGAAAGTTGTGAGAATTTGAGGTGAATTTTATCAAACTTAATGTGAAAAAATGAAAAAGTATTTGTTATACGACGGCTCTTTCGAGATGTTTTTTTTATATTGTATCTTTGAACTACTTTTTTCTTAAAGAAGAAGCATAACCAGATGCAGAAGTTGCATATTACGATTAAAGTCATATTTATGCGACAGTTTTAAAAACTAAATTTTGAAATCAAATAATGTATAAACTTTTATTGAAATACTCAGAAAGGAAATAAATTTTTCACTATTGCAGTAGATTTTATCATTTGCAACAAGCGATCCTCACAATTCGGAAAAATTTGAGAAGCACTGCATTGGATATCGAGGTCACAGCATTTATTTCAATTATTCCTGACCTTTACAATACAATATAAGTTTAAGTGTAAGTGTAAGTTTATTTTGAGCTTTCCTTTTCTTCAGTAGTCATTTTAATTTTGTATGATAAATAGGTATATATAAAATAAGTGGTAAGTTTATTTTGAGCTTTCATTTCCGTAGTTAGTTTTATTTTGTATAATAAATAGGTACCTACATATAAAATAAGTGTAATTTTATTTTGAGCTTTCATTTTCTTCGGTAGCCAGATTTATTTTGTATAATAAATAGATACATATAAAACATATATCGCAAGAGATTCTCTACAGGGTGATTCATTAAGAATGTCCAATCTTTGAACTGTAGATTCTAGACCTCAAAATATGATGATTCTGCCCAACATGCCTTATGCAAATATTGCTAGTTTCCGAGATACGGGGTGTTCAAAGTTTAAATTTTGATTTTCGCAATAATTTTTTATGTTTTCACAATTTCTCTTTGAAAATTGGCAATTTCATGTTTTTTGGCCTGAGGAGTCATAATTTGCACTATAATTTAACATTGCTAATAGAGGGCGCTAGTTACACTTGTTTGTGTTAATTAAATCAAAGTAAATTTTTTTTGGGCTAAGCTTACAACTGAAATAATAAAAAAATATTAAAAGCGTTAAATTCTACAAAAAAAAAAGTTACTCTTCTTTGATTCGTGTAACTCAATCGGTTATCGAGTTAATTGCTTCTAAAAAGTTCAATAAATTTTAATTTTTTCATAAAAAATTTTATTATTCCTTAAATATGTAACAATAACAAATTTGTAAACAAAAATAAAAAAACTTCAAAGCAAATGCTCAAAATACCCACCATTTACTTCAATACACTTTATGATCCGCTTTCGTAAAGATCTCTTAATATCAAAATCACATTCGTGAATTAAGCCGTGGTTTAATTTTTCGTTTTCTTTTCAAGTAGGCTTGTGTCACTATTAGACAGTTTGTGTAGAGTTTAATTTCTCGTTTTTTTCAAGTAGGCTGATGTCAATTTTAGACAGTTTGTGTAGAAGCAAAAATTGGATAATAATAAGAATAAGTAATACATTAGTATACCATTTATTAACAATTTAGTAATTAACAAGTTATTTATCAAATAATGCGTAGGCATAACGATTTTTCCAATAATGAGATGCGCGATATGATTTGTGTGTTTGGTCAGTCAAATTATAGTGGTCCAGCTGCGGCTCGAAGATATTCACAATTATACCCAAATCGAAGGCAACCCAATTACCAACTGTACCGAAATCTTTACAACCGCTTAGGTGAAACGGGGTCTTTACGCTCTAAAACTGAGCACGATGCTACAAAAAAAAATCACTGCCGATGAAGAAGATGAAATTTTAATTTGTGTTACGGAGAATCCAGATATCAGTACTCGCCGATTAGGTCTGCAAAGAGGTATACCTAAGCCAATCATCTATTTTTAGATTACTGGAGAGGGAAAAATTGCATCCATATGATTACACTCCTGTTCAGAATTTATTACCTCAAGATTTACCTAAGCGTCTACAATTTGCCCATTTTTTGCAAGATAAACAAAATATTAACCCAGATTTTCTGGATACAATTCTTTTTACTGATAAGGCAACATTTACCAGACGATATTTAGTTATAAAAATAATCATTTGTGTGATTCTGAAAATCCAAATGCTATGAGGGAAACACATTTTCAGCACGAGTTTAAGGTTAACATTTGGTGTGGTGTAATATGTGGGTATTTAATAGGTCCTTTTGAACTGCCAACCAATTTAAAATGGACCTCTTTATTTAGATTTTCTTTAAGAACATTTACACGAATTACTAGTGGATATACCTCTCGCTTTAAGACAAAATATGTGGTTTTTGCACGACGGAGCACCACCACATTATTCTTTACAAGTTCGTCAATACTTAAACGAACAGTTTCCGCATCGATGGATTGGTCGTGGAAGTGAGTTTGCTTGGCCACCAAGAGGCCCCGATTTCAATCCTTTGGATTTTTCAATGTGGTCGCAAATGAAGGCATTAGTTTACAAAGAAAAAATTACTTCTCTTCTACAACTGCCACGGAAAATAGAAGAAGCCGCGGATGTAATTAAAAATAATAGACAAGGATTATTTGATATTAAGAGATCTTTACGAAAGCGGATCATAAAGTATATAGAAGTAAATGGTGGGCATTTTGAGCATTTTCTTTGAAGTTTTTGATTTTTGTTTACAAATTTGTTATTGTTACATATTTAAGAAATAATAAAATTTTTTATGAAAAAATTAAAATTTATTGAACTTTTTAGAAGCAAATAACTCTATAACCGATTGAGTTACACGAATCAAAGAAGAGTAACTTTTTTGTAGAATTTAACACTCTTTAATATTTTTTTATTATTTTAGTTAGTTGTGTTTAGCCCAAAAAAAGTTTACTTTGATTTAATTAACACCAACAAGTGTAACTAGCGCCCTCTATTAGCAATGTTAAATTAGAGTGCAAATTATGATTTCTCATGCCAAAAAACGTGAAATTGCCAATTTTCAATATGAAATTGTGAAAACAAAAAATTATTGCGAAAATTAAACTTTAAACACCTCGTGTCTCGGAAACTAGCAATATTTGCATAAGGCATGTTGAGCAGAATCATCATATTTTGAAGTCTAGAATCTAAAGTTCAGAGATTGGACATTCTTAATGAATCACCCTGTATATAGAATATTTTTGTTTATTTGCAGAATATAAATTAAAATGCACTTTATTAAAATCAGCTTAGTTTGCAGAGTCTCAGAATCCAAATAAATTTAATTTATTATTTAATTTAACAAACTGCATCACTCTCTGTAGATTGCAATATGTAAAAATACAAAAAAAAATAAAATACAAAAAATCGATGTTTTAATAAATGTCCTCAAAATTGTAGTTTAGAATTACAAATGCTGATACATATCCATAGATTTATTGTTAAATAATATCACAACAAATAAAAATACCTATGTAGTTTGTTATTCTCAGTGGTTTTATGTGTAAAAGTAAGTACCTACATGTTTTCCGATTAAAAGCAAGCTATTCACACTATGAAATAAAACAGAATTACTAAGGTATTCATCATCTAAAACAACCATAGACAATTCATGACATAAAGTTCTAATCAATTTCAATGTAGATTTGAAATTTTACATCTAATTTTCATTAACTGTATTGAATTATAAAAACACTTACATGTCAGTCGCGTGAAAAGCACGGTACATCAGTCATCGCATAAACACGTTTCTGAGATCAACTGGAAAACTGTCCTCAGGTTTTCCTCAATTCGAGAAAACAACTATTTGTGCGCAAGCGTACTTGTTGCACATACACACTGACAAAAATAAGATCGATAGAAGTGTGGCTCACCTTATCAAGTATCGGAGCAACAAGTATCCAGAACTCAATTGTTTGTTTTTATAAACTTTCAAAAATGATCATTATTTTTTTATTTAACTTGCTATGTTTGTATATATGTATATAAGTTTGAGTCAAATCTTGCAACTGATTTTCAATGCATATTTAGATTCCGAAGTTATGGAACAAGCCAAAAACGGAAAGCAGAATAGCAAGAAAAGCGATAAATAAGTAAAGAAGCCGAAAAATAAAGTCACTAACTATGAATGGAAATGAAAGCAACTGATGATGAGATATCATGGACCTCCATTCATTTACTATACGTATTAGGGGGCGTCCATTAATTACGTGAGGTGTTCTAGGGGGGGAGGGGGTCAAGCTAAATCTTTCCAAATCTCACTTAAGGGGGAGGGTGGGTCTTGACAAATATCACGTAATTATTTTTCTCGCAGAAAACGATGTAAAGTTGCGTTTTGAAAAAAATTACGTTAATATTCACAAATACTAGTCTTTGCGCTAGTCAATAAAAGTAGGTAATAGAACAAGTTTTTTTTCTCTTGATAATCCAACACGTTTACGGTCCAAATAAAGGTTTTTAAGAATCTCGCGTGAGATTAAGGGAGGGGGGAGGGAGTTGAGGAAAATCTCACGATATCTCACCAAAGGGGGAGAGGGGGTCGAAAAATTCTCAAAAACGCCTCACGTAATTAATGGACGCCCCCTTAGTGAATCATTAGCTAAAAGCGGAAGTCAACCACTACAACCTAAAAAAAAGAGGAAGACCATGCTCGGAAAATATCCCCTTGCACACAAGAAGAGACTACATCCCGATATTCTCCTCCAAGACGATATGGAATAGGTTATTGGCCTGTGATGATTAAAACACTACACAGATGTAAAAAAGAGCTTTGTTCTTCTACATCTATAGAATTTTTTGTTAAAAATGTAATGCCCATCTTTGCCTTTCGCCTTCAAATCATCGTTTCAAATTATTTCATGTAAAATAAATGAATGGATTATCCTGCTATTGATTTTACTTTTAAGCCCTGTTGGTCACACATGTGGACCTCACATTAAAAAAAAAACTAACTAATTTTTTCAAAATTCATATGTACCTATGAGATTAATTACTCTAATAAAGGTACACAACATCAGAAAAAAATGTTTTCTCTCACAATTTTAAATTCAGGTCGGAAGGGGTTAAGAATAAAAATATACAAAATCAATCATACATTGGTTTGTGTGAATCTGACTTGTATTTGTCAAAGTGAATGTGTCAAAAATAAGCTTGGCTTGGCTTAGGGTGAGGCAAGAGTTGAGCAGCTACTGTAAGAAAATTTTTCCCTGTATAAGCTAGGTAAGCTATCCCCTGGAAAGAAAAAAAATTGAACAAAATGCCCTAGCTTTTCTTCTACTAGAAAATTTTTCTCCTGCATAAGCCAGGTAAATTATAATTTGTTACAGAAAAAGAAAACAGATATTCCTTAGACTATTTTTCTTTCCGTGAATCGCAGCAGCAGAAGGTAAAATATCCCTTCTAATACATGTTGATTTTGTCGATATATTTGATAAAACAAAAAGATAAATTGTATAAAAATAAAAAAAGTACCCTCAGAATTCTCAGCTGAAATTAAACTTTAAAGCAATAAAAAATAGAATATATAATATGATAAAATCTCTAAAAAATAATCATTTTAGAACAAAGTGGGAAGAGGCAGGTACAAACGTAACAAAACAATGGATGTTTGTAAACAACTTCTTTAAAAATAGGGATGTAACAACTCACATAAATAGTTTAACAGTTGAAGGTAACAAAATAGATGATATTAATAGCATTGTAGAGCATTTGAATAAGCATTTCACAGAGATAGGAAAAAAAATTACATTAGAACTAAATAATGAAATTCAAGCCTTGGGCTATGCTCCTGATTTTGAGGACATTGTATGTGAAAATAGCATTTTTATGGAGTTAAGTAATGAACAAGAGATTGGTGAAACCATATCTGAGCTGAAACAAAACTCGGCCCCAGGCCATGATGGAGTGACAGTTAGGGACATTTTAAACCTAAAAAGTAACATTTTAAAAATCCTTACAAACCTAGTTAACATTGTCCTAAGAACTGGAACATTTCCAGAGGAATTAAAGATTAGTAAAATATGTCCAATTTTTAAATCTGGGAGTAGAGATTGTATGAACAACTATAGGCCTATCTCGGTTATAAGTGTCTTTTCAAAAATTATAGAAAAAATAGTTAAAGAAAGAATAACAGGGTTCATATGTAAATATATTCAAGTTGATCAGTTTCAGTATGGTTTTGTCAAGCATAGTAGTACGCTTAGCGCTACACTGGATTTTATTAATCATATATCTAGGTCGTTAGATGAGGGACTTATTGTGGTGGCAATATTTGTTGATTTGCGAAAAGCATTTGATGTGGTTAACATTAATATTTTGCTAAGAAAGATAGAACGTATGGGTTTTAGAGGGATTGTATACAACTTAATTAAGTCTTATTTAATAGGTAGGAAACAATGTGTTAGACTAGGTGAGGTAAATAGTAATGTATGTCTAAATGAGTGTGGGTACCTCAAGGTTCTGTCTTGGGACCTCTTTTGTATACCTTGTATGTACTGAATTTGAGATGTGCAGGGCTTAAAGCAAGCTACTACACATTTGCTGATGATACGGTTTTGGTCTATGCAGGTAGAGGTGAGAGGGCGTTAAACAACACTGTGAACAGTGACTTAAATCTGTATTTAAATTGGCTATATTATAACAAACTCAAAATAAACATCGATAAAACAAACTTTATTACTTTTAAACAAAAAAATAAGCATATACAAAATCTAAATATTCATATTAATAACTTAAAAATTAATGAAGTGCATCACATAAAATACTTGGGTCTTTTCATTGATAATAATCTACAATGGACTAAACACATTGACTATATATCCTCAAAAATTATTCCAATAATCCCAATAATATACAGATGTAGAAATTATCTTACTAATAAAACTAAGCACAGTGTCTATAATGCCTTCTTCCTCTCACATTTTAGATATTTATTACCAATATGGGGATCGTGTTGTAAGACCTACTTTGATTCAGCTCAAATACTTCAGAATAAAGTTTTAAAAATATTATTTAACTATGATAAATCAACAAACACAGACTTACTGTATAAAGAACTCTGCGTTCCTAGACTTGGTATTGTATTAGAATTAGAACAAATTAAGCTAATGTTTAAAATATTAAATAAAACACAAAGATCAAATACAAGTATTATAATGTCCAACAATGTACATAGTCATGATACTAGATAGCAAAATAATATTTATTAATTGTATACCAGAACTAATATAGGATTAAATAACCCATTTGTACTGTCTACAAAAGCATTTAATAAGGTACCTGAAAACCTAAGAAGTATTAAAAATTATAGACTATTTGTTAAACATATTAAAATATATTTAGGTATTAAGTAAATCTCCTTATTGTATTCAACACGTCTACTTTTTGTATGTATTCTCGAGGCCAGAGCTATCAAGCACTGATTAGAGATTAGAGAATTGTAAAATCTTGTAATGAAACAAATCAAGTAAGTATAATTAATAAAGAAATGTTTTCAAAAAAAAATATACTGCTCGCCAAAATTATACTGAAAATAAAATTTACAATAACTACTTTCTTGTAAATTCTAAACATTTTTATTTATGAATTATTTTGGAACTTTTCTACTTTCCCTGTATACTAAAAAGATTAAAAATAATGGGAAAACGTTTTTAAAAATAACATATCTTTATATTCTTAAATGGGGCGGCCAGTGTATATTGATTTCACATCGATGACAAACACTTGTTTATGAAAAATGGCATGACTAATTAATAATTTTAAACTCGCTTTCAGTAGCGAATTAATTTTTGAAGCGGACGGTCGTTTCGGGAGTGTATATTCGTAATTTACGGAAATATAAGTGTATTTTCGAATTTTCTCGAGTGTGTACCTATGTTCGAAATTATTCCTCGTAATGAATCTATGTGTTTTCGAAATTTTCGGTAGTGGAGTGTAGTGTAGTGAAGTGTAGTTCGAATTTTGATCGTGATTTCCAAGGATTACAATTTTATATAAGTATATACAGTATGGAAACCACTTATGGAATAATAGTTATTTATGTACCAAGGCAGTAAAGTGATTCTTTATCGGACGAGTCTGAAATTATGAGACGAGCGAAGCGAGGCGAATAACAGGCGAGTCCGATAAATACACTTTACTGACGTGGTGCATACAAAATTTTATCGCCAACTGTTCAGAATTCAGAATATAAAATACTGAGGTATATTTCATAGCATTTTATTATGACAAAGTTAACAGCACATATAGAACAAATTTACTTATTATTTGTTATATTTAAATTGCAGGTTCACCCTGAAGCATTATAAAAGTTAATTGCTGAAGTCAAAGGAGTTCCAACAATAATTTGTTATAAATAAATCACAAGAAAAGTATTATCTAGCCGTAATAGGAAGAAGCGTGAAACTGACAGATGATGATTCTCGAGTAATGTCAAAGTCAAAATACTACTACCAGACGCATATGTAAACTGTTTGTTTACTTCCGGAAATCAATCTGATAATTGACGGTTTTACTGACGGTTGGCGATAAAATTCTTTACGTCACTATTTTAGAAAATTATAAAAAATGCCGAGACACGTCAACTTTTGAATTGAGTTGTGCGTTATGTAAACATAAATTTAAATGTACAGGGTGATTCACGCAAGTATGCCATAGTCGGTGTTTTTTTTTTAATGAAACACCCTGTATATTTGCATATTTTTGAAATCCTCTTAATGAACCGATTCCAACAAACATAATAATGTATGGTCAATTATGAATTATAGAGGGTGAAATTTTAAAATTAATAATTTATTACACTTGAAATATTGGTACTTTTTTAAATTAGCTAAATATGGATTTATCAAAAATCTAAACTAACAACTAATTATTGGACGTATTTGTATATTAAACAAAACCTGCTACGCCCATGAATTTTATCATAAATACCTAAAAATTGCCTAAAAACGCCAATAATTAGACAAAATCGGTAAATAATGTGGATTGTTTTCTATTCTGTCAGTTGTTGATGTGTTGACAGAGTTTATACTGAAAAAGTAAAATATTTGTCAAACACTCTTTCCTTGTCGACATAACAATGAAATATTTAACTGAGACTCACCGAATTGAGATTTTAATGATGATCGGGTACGGGGATAACTGCAGAAGTCAAGTTGAAGTGGCAAACTTATTTAATCACA
>CAJUYI010000070.1:58060-79627 GCA_910591695.1 Galerucella pusilla
TCAAAAGGTGAACGTTTGGGCCGGTATCATAGGCGACCATATTATTGGTCCTATATTTATAGATGGAAATTTGACAGCTGAAAAATATTTAAATATGCTTAGAAGTGAATTATTCCTGCGTATATCCGAACGCAATAGATCCTAGTTTACCGAATGAAAATTCCAGCAAGACGGGGCAACACCCAATTATAATTTAATGGTAAGAACTTATTTAGAAGAAATCTTCCACAATAAATGGATTGGACGAAGAGGTACTATTGAGTGGCTAACTAGATCGCCAGACGTCGTTAGATTTTTTTCTGTGGGGTTATCTCAAGAACAAAGTATATGCAACACAACCAACTAGCATTGTAGACCTCAAAGACAGAATAACTACAGAAATACGGAATATTTCACCTCAAACTTTAAACAAAGTTAAGGAGGAGTTCTATAGGAGACTGTGCTATTGCCAACAACTAGGTGGAGAACATTTTGAGCATTTATTTTAATGTATTAAAATCAAATACATCAGGTATTTTATGTATGTGTTTAATAACTGTGAAAATAAAAATTTCACCCTGTATAATTCATAATTGACCATACATTATTTAGTTTGTTGGAATCGGTTCATTAAGAGGATTTCAAAAATATGCAAATATACAGGGTGTTTCATAAAAAAAACAACACCGATTATGGCATACTTGCGTGAATCACCCTGTACATTTACATTTATGTTTACATAACGCACAACTCAATTCAAAAGTTGACGTGTCTCGGCATTTTTTATAATTTTCCACACTGTATATAAAAAGATCTCCACAAAGCCAAAAATTTTTAGGTTTATTATTTAAACTTTCATGTCGTCATTCATGAAAACGGAGATAGGAAAAAAATTCGTTAATCAACAATTGCATAACTTTTTGAAAAATTGATTTAAACATTTTTTTACAACGGGCATAAATTCTTTCAAGTATCTGGATGATACCATAATATATTTAAATTTTTAAATTCATATTTGTTACTATAAAAAAATAATTTTGTTACTATAAAAAAATAATTTTCTGTGGTACGCCGTGTTTAGCGGCAGAGCACCCATGCCGTAATCGCTGCGCAAAGCCCTATTTTCAGCGTTAAATTAAAACTATTTATAATAGAGGTAGAGTTCCGGGAGCTGGAACTTTTTTTTCGGAAATTTCCTCCTCTTTAAGGACCTTTTTTCCAAATATCGTAAATATTAATAGTTTACGAGTTATTAACAAAAACCTAAATACCTCTTTTTTTTCATCTTATTTTGTTAATAACAATTGTAATTTTTTACGTGCAGTAAAATCCTCAAAACACATTTTTCTAGAGGTCATTCCGAATCCAATGAGCTATTGCTCATATTTTTAGGAGCTTTATCTCTATTTTTTACGTTTTTCAACTTGTAGACTGGACTAAATACATATAATTACAAAGATCCTGTTTATTTAAATGCTTAGTGAAAATTAAATAAATTAAATAATAAATTAATAGTGAAAGAACATTTTAAAAGCAAAACCAACGACATATATTTTCAACACTCGGAAATTATAATTCTTAAAAATGAACTGTACTTACTTCTTTTTGCATTTCTTTTTTCGCGAACATTTGCAGCTCGTCACCAAATATTTCTTGCGAATTTAAGACTTCTTGGTAGTCCATTTCTTTCACAAAACTGTGGTCTTCAATTCCGTTTGCCTTCAAAAATTCCATATAAGCTACCTGAAACGCCTGTCCAATAGATTGGGCAATAAATTGAGCTTCCTCACTTTCAAAAACATGACAGATCATTTTTGGAGTGCGATTAATTTTTGGAGCATCTTCCATTTCATGGGGGACGAAACGCCGCCTAGGTTAATAGATGTAACTTTTAAGCCATACACATTAATAACTAATAATGAAATTTAAAAAATAGCAAAAACATATCGGTAGATAGTAATATATTTCAATTAGTTAAGAATTCGGAATCTGAAATATTTTTTGACATAATATGAAATTGATTAAAGTAGTTAATGTTTTTAGAGGATATGGTAGGTGATTAAAATGAATTAAAATATGTACTACATATGTACTAATATATTCTTATCACTTCGTAACTGTATTCATTCAGTTCAAGAAAAATTTCTAGAGGGGTTATGCAACCAAAATAAAAGAAGAAGAAAAACGATAGTCAATATCACTATTTGGTATACAAATTCTTATTCAATAAAGTATTGGAGGGACCTTTACAAAATAAATAAATATTCAGGGTGTATAGTTTTTATGATGCAGAGTAGTTTCACTAAAGTAGTAATGTTGAACTTACCTAGCCATCAATACCACTAGGTCACCGATATCAGCTATGTAAGAAATAGTTCTCAAAGCGTGATCCATCATAATTTCTTTTAAATCTGTATTGAGTACCATTATTTTCTCCGTGGAAATAAATAGATCTACTTCTGTGCTGGGTTGACTCTCCCCATCGGGTGCCTAAATTTATAAATTGTTTATGTGGAAGGTTCATGTATAGGAATAACTAACGATGCCGATACATGTGAAAAACACAAAAATTGGTGCTAACCAAAAAATATATTGTCAAGAATGAAAAAACACTTTTATATGAAAATTAATCGTTTGAAAATCGCAACACTTGGAAATGTTGCATGTTTGTATCATTCATGATTTTACTTGGTGCTTTTATACAAAGATTGGGTTAGTGAAGAAAATTATTTGGCAGTAAAAAATACCAGCAGTTTTATTTTAATGCAAACGATAAATAATTGTTGCAGTATTTGTATATCCTCTTCTCCATTAGATGAATTTATTCAAACAGTGACTCCGTTTAAAATTTTTTTCTTTATGTATTTTCCAGCCTTGCAGTTAATTTACACTAAAATAGTTTGTAGGTTTTGACAATATTTACTTCCGAACCACAGACTTACAATGATCGAGAATCGTTTCATTTAAGCCAGCATTTCCAAGGTCTTTTCATTTCAATATTTTTTTCAATTGAAATCGATTAGTGCGCGTGTTTCCTTTATCAAAATTACAACGGTGTTAACACTCGTCGAGTAGGAGAAGGACTCTTGGACAAGAATTAGCATACTGGAGGCAGTGATAAATCTCTAATGGACCAGTTTTGGCATTTTATCAAAATCTAATAGTGCCAAGAATCGAGGTGAATTGTTTTCTATTATTTACTTGTATACAGTTGGAGGACATAGCTTTGGTCACATGGGTCTACAAATACCAAAGAAACAAATATTACAAGTGAATATCAAAGGTTCAATGTGTGCATAATTTTTTTTTCAACCATTTGAAAATTGTAGTAGGTTTCAACCACTTTTAAATACATTATCTTGACCTGAAAGTTGCTGATATCAAATTAGAAACTTTACAGTACAGCACTGATCTAGATCTGGTTCATAAGAAAAGAGAACGAGAATGTCTGAATTGTATTATTTTATTACTATTAAAAAATATCTGCTGCCAATGCGTGTAAAGTTATGTCCCCTAACTATATACATCTACAAAACCATTAAGGTGCAATCAAATGTTTATAAAAGAGCACCTAGTTCACAAAAACTATTCACAATCTTTGGGTTAAAAGTAAAAGATTCTCAATAACATGCTCAACTGTATTGTCTATACTGAATTAAAATAGCAAAGGCTATAACATTATCTATTGTAAATATTTAGTAATGGTTTATTTAAAAATGTAAAAACAATAACTCATAACATGATTGGTAGGTTCGCCCTATGCAGTTTTTTACAAAGCGTTAATATTTTGCTGTTACTAGTACATCTTCAAGTAGGTGCTTTTCAAATTTGATGGCCTTTATTTTTTTATTAATGTAGATTATTATATGAAATTGGAATAGTTTCTTGAAATGGTGCTTCTTTTTAAAAACTCATTCAAACACAATCTACGTTAATATATTAGAATGCTTACCAAAGCCTATGTATCCATGGAAGCAAGAATGCAAAAACAAAATAAATTTGTTAGTAAATGTTAATCAAAATAAACATCATCGAACAACAAGATTCAAGCGCATGTTTAGATGGAAATGTTCAAAGTTCTTCCATACTGTGGAAATCATGTTAAAAACATATTTAAACAAAAAGCTGGTGTTGAAGTTTGTATTTTATATGACAAATTTGCTGTCTTGCACGTATATGATTTTATTGTTTTTCAATTGAATCAGGATCGTACTTAGCGCATTGGTTAAGAAGTCTGTCAAATTGTTCTCTAATTTGATACGATAAACAGTTTCCGAAAAATATGTGATTGGATGAAGCTCTAAAAGTTTGGATAGAAACATAAACGTACAAATTCTGCTCTTTTTTGAATATATATTAGACTAGAGCGTTTCAAACGTGAACATTTGCTTTTAGTTTGTAGAAATATACACGCTATTTCATTTATAATAACAAAGATGACATTAAATTCCAGTAAACGGAATTTGTAAGGAAAATTTTTATTTAAATTCATATTTTTTCTGAAGCCACGTTAGACTCTGTGTACAATGAGAAAATAAATATACATAAAGCATAAAACAGACCTTAATCTTGGTAACAGCTACTTCTACCATATTTTTCTTGAGTCTTTTTCTTCTTTTCCTACCCCCCTCCTCATCCACTTCAACTGAACCAAGAAAATGGAGACGAAAAACAGTCCCAGTAGATCCAAGAGGATTCTCGTTGAAGTGTAGAAAATGGTCTATTCAATTATTCATCATTGAATTTATATATACATATAATTGACTGTTTAGATTAATTATACCGATTATTGACATTAATATGATTTAAAAAAATTAAAATAGTATAAATAAAAACATAAATGAATTATTTATAAGTATAGAAAATAATTAATTTTAGTATAAAACAACTCAAATTTATTGCAAGAAATATTTCTTGGATGTTGATAATACTGTACTGAGAGAATGAACAGAGATGAATAAAAAACTGAAAATATTAATTATTTTATACTATTTTCTTCAAGGTAGGAGCACACGGTACCGTGCCCGATCCGAGTATTGATCATCACGGTGCGGGCTCGGCGTATCGATAGTTGGCAGCATTTATAACCTTTATATAGCCGACATTTACCAGCACAGAAGCAAATATGGTTGATGTTTAGAGGTTAATTGAAGAAGTAAGAAAATTTCCTTTTCTCTACCACCAAACCAACGAAACATTTACGAATACTGAATATAAAGATAAAATGCTAAACCCTTGTTTTTAAATTAATGTTTCAGAATCCACCCCAATCAGAATATTGAAACAAACAAACTAACCTCACCGTAACAGCTAACGATAGTAGGAAAAAAACAAGATCGGTACTAGAGATGCGGATAGTTGTGGACCTACAGTGAACGAGGGGATATTCAGTCAATACTAGGTGCTTACTCGCTTTGGACACGGTGTGGTGCGCCCTATGATACACCATGCGACATGTTCATTTTCTGTAAATTCAAATATTTTTGAAGCAACTATTTGAAACCACCCTTTAGTAGATCGCAAATAGGACACAGATGATTATATATTGAAAAAATTAAGTATTTATAAGACAGTGGAAGTTTTACTGAGAATTTTAGTTATCAAAATATTCAACTTTTGCCTTGGTTCACTCTACTTGCCAATCAATATATGTATTTTTAGGGACAATCTATGTATAAGGAACCTATTGTACATTAAAAGAAACGTACATCACAGTATAATATCTTTGAAGTAAACTGAATTCATTAAAGCCCTGCATTTTTGAAATGTTGATTCTAGACTACAGCATCTATACAGTATGCAAAACTGTTGAACATTGCTGGGTATTAGCATTCCACTATCCCTGAAATTAGGTATTCAGTTGTATCTAGTTTGATCTCATTTGCTTTTGAAAGAGTATGGTATTATCTTAGAATGAGTTTTGACTGGGTATCATTCGCCGTAATCAAAGACTGAGATATCCATAAGAAGTTGTGAGCCATATCCTCAAACTAGTCAGAAATAAAAAACAACAAAGATAAATATTTGCCGCTCAGTTTTGCTAACAGTAAAACATTCAACTACTATTCACATTAGTTTTAAAGAGAAGAACTAAAAATAAATATTGTCGAGCCCTCTTTATTAATATTTGTAATAAATTGAATGTTAACTTGAAGTCACACTCATATAAATATTAGCTAAACTAATAAAAATGAACGAACTTGTTCATTCTTCAATAATTTTCTAAACACAAATCTCACCCATAGATTGTGGCTGTATGGAATGTTGTGTAATCATTTCAAGTTGTAGCCCCACCTGTGAATCGTCTTCGATACTACCACTTTCTGGACTGCTTGGTACATAACTTTGCCCATAACTTTGAATCATTTGGTTGGATACCTCCTGCAAGGTTTACCTCTGTCACACTTCCGTTTATATTTTGAATGTTTGTTTATCTATTCTAATTCCTTCACATATAGTACATGTAAACTTAAATAAAGGTCATTACTTTAAACGCCTTTAGTGCATTTCTATTTACATTCAAAGAAACATCCAAAGCCATGGAATAGGAGTGCGACATAGTGAAATCTAGGTAAAACATGTAATAGGCAACCAACCAAAGAACATAGGGGTCCCTTCACTGCAGGAAAAGGTTTTATAACCTAATCTGGATCAAAAGTAACACATCTCAGTATTAAAATTTAACATATAAATCAATATTTAGCGAATCAAACAATTCTGATCCTATATTTTGTCATTTGATTCATACGTTCAGAAACAAATTTATCATCATGTTTCATTCAAGTGAAATTTAAAATAAATATTTTTGGACCAGCCAGTATCATCAGGGACACCCCTGTTATATTTAGTTACGAAACTTTTAAGCGAATTATTTCATTTAGTGGTGTATGAAAAAGAAGAACATTCAAAGATATTTGACATTGCAAAGAATATAAATGACATTATCACTGAAAGATGGTTCAAATTTCAATCTGTTTGTTATGCTAAAAATTAATCTATGAGTTATGGCATGGTTATAGTATATTGATTGTGTTTCAAACATTTTTCCACATCCATATATTCAAGAAAATAAGTGTTTTTTCTTGGTAGATGTTCAGCGATTGGCACATTTCATAACCTCTGATTGATTCTGCTCTTCACCTGGATGGTGGTACAAGTCAAATATCTCGTTTCTTGTATTTTAGTATGGACCATTATTCCATCTAACATAGTTTCAATTTATTCCTCCATTCCTTTCAAAGGAAGTTAACGTAAGATGTGTTACTACTGTTCACATTGAATTGTTATTTATTACTGCAGCGAAAATTTCAACAATAATGTTAATACTGTCTTATGAATATTACCAAATTCAAATTAGTATAATCTCACTGCCATTTAACATCTGAAAAACCTTTCAAATGACCGGTTAACTGAAATTTAATGCAAAATCCAAAATATTTTTGCTATATCAAAATGCAGCAAGTGATCATAATAGATTTGCAAATAACAGCGTCTGTCCTATTTTGGTTCAGGTGCTCCAAAAATGTTTATTATGCTCATTTTTATATCTTCCCGTGTATATAATCACTCTTAAAAATGTGAATTAAATATTCTACTGATTGAATAACTATAGACAGTACTAATATTATTATTAACGAAATTCTGCAATTGACTAAAACTGTAAAGCGTGCACCAGAGGCACTGTAATTAAAAGTGGGGGAGAGGAGTACGACACTGTATTAATTCAAAAAAAATAACACATTGAACGTATATCATTTTTTAACATAGCAATTGTTGCTGAATAAATTGAACATCTACTTGCAAACTGCATAGAAAACTAAAAGCACAAAAATATGTTCTATAGTCTTTTCAGATTCCAGGGTCTCTATAAAATGAAATTAAAATATTGAAAATGAGAAGAGTGTTTCAAAACCAGTTTTTCCATCAGTTATGTAACTAGATTTCATTATTATTGAACAAAAATAGATATGTTGAGAAATAACAAGAACCCAATAAATTAAAAATTGATATAGTTGTTCCGTGTTATGACATGCCTCCATGAATGCTTCCACATCTATTTTTTAGGTAAGGAGTAGCTTGTCCAAGTTGGGAAATACATAAATGCTTTCTCATTGCTCACACTAATTTAAACATGCTTCTTTATGTACATTTCAATTGATTTAGGTAGAACGTTTTTATGCTGATTTTTTTATGTGTTTTTATAGAAATTTCTAACCTGTACACGCTAGAGATGAGATTATAATATTTCAGCATAAGTGTACTTATATGAAAGAAAATACCTGAAATATGTGGTTTTATCAATATTTCAAGGAGACAACTTTATATTTATGTAGAAAAGAAAGGTAGTCGTAGCTGACTAGTAAATAGTGGGGTATAGAGCAAAGTGTAAACAACTCTTTGAAGGTTTTCCCAGCTTTCTTTATTTCCTTCATCAGGGAAAAAACTGATGGAAATAAACCTTTAAATATATATAAATAATATTTTCCTTTGATATATTTGAGTGACTACATTTAGACAACATTAGGTACTTCCTTGAAGCAATGTATCTTATATCAATAACACACGAAAAAATAGATAAAAACCAATACAATATTTTATCTCAGTAGTTGAGCTATTTACTACGCAGAGTTTATAGTTCATACATTGCTAATTTAGTTAGCTATAAGTTTTGGATGATAGGATAAAATGATAATGAAAAATTAATACTATAAATGAATATGTGGTAAAAAATGAAATGGTTTCCAATGGTATTGAAGAACTTGGTCATTTATTCACTAAACGTATTCAAGTTATACTAATATCAGTCAAAAATTAATTGAATAGATGTTTGGTAATATTTTGTTTCATAATCCGGTATGAATCATATCCAAGCTATATACAATTACAGAGTTTATTTAAAATGATCTTATTAATTATTGTATTATCCATTTTAACACAAAATATTCAGTGCACTACGCAAATCAACATAAACATTTCAATTTTTTCTGTATAGTACTACAAGTTTATATTCAATATATAAAAATATATACAAATAGTAGTAACTCCTATAAGTACCAGTTTGTTGAATTGTAAAGAAGTAAATTATGCAGTCGATCATTCCGTGTAACTTTCAAGAAATTTCATCCACACGAAAATGTATGTTCAGTTGGTAAAATGGAACTAAAGAAGTCAAACTTACAGAATGGTATAAATGTACTTATACAATTGTTACAAATGCAATCATAGCGTAAAAAATTAAACTCTTTTAGCAAGTTCATATTACCAAAGAGAATTACTAATTTTTAAATAACATCCACTAGAATATCTTTAAAACCCCTAAAGGTGACTAATGGATTTATATTTGGATATAACCTACTTGAAGAATTAAACATATTTGAACAGTATATATTAGTACTACAGTAGAAAAGCTTAAATTGGAATGTATTAGTTGGGACAATATTAATAAGATAGAGCTTAGAACTTTTAAGACTGAAGTGAGGATCTCAAGAGAAAAACTTGTAGTAGTTTACAGAAATCGTGATAACCATTTTTGATACATAAAAAGGATTGTGGTAAAAATTTCAAGAATCACATAAACAAACCGTTCGAAACAGTGTTAGTTATAGCAGAATAAGGTGCACTTGAAACATTTCATGCTTTACCTTTATCCTAGAAACTGCTTCCTCTGCTTGCATCATCCTTGTGGTTTTAGTCGGCTGTCCTTCGCATACTAGTTGGGTAGATCCCAAATATCTCGCTCGAAAGAGTACTCCTTCTATCAACACTGAACGTTGAATCACATCTGTAAAGAATGGCAACAGCTGACAACTTTTTTCTAATGAAAAATAGTGACTAAGAAACAGCACTACGAATATTCATAAAAAATTTGAGTTGTCTAGAAATATTTTATGGCAATGCTTGTAAAGATTTAATAGGAAGAGGGATTTTTAATTTTTTAATGCAATAACCATATATATCTAGATGTTGATAAACTAAACAAATGTCTAATAAAATTGTGAAGAAGTGTAGAGCAAAATTTAAAAAATAAACCGACCCCTACGACAAAACAAATATCAGTTATTGAAGCTCAAAGTTAAAACCCAACCATATTTCTTTAGTAAATAGTGTAGTTTTTATTTTGCTACTGCTTTTTTTGAAGATTGTGCCAAAAAACTTCATTTTTTTCATATTTCAATTCTATTGTAAAACGAAGATTTGGATGAAATTTATTGGTCATCAACATACTTTTTTTTGTATAGTTACAATAATTGTATTATAAAGTTCTCCCAAATAATGCGCAGCAGCTATTCCTAAAACACATTCACAGAAAATTATTAGAAGAGGTTCAAAAGGAAGTATACAGGGTGACTCGCTTCTTGTCTAGGGGCCATCAAACCAGGCCACGGATAGTTGGGTATTTCTACAGTAGGTAAAAACAAAGGAAACAAATCTGACATATTGCTTACTCGTATGGGATATAATTCTTTGCACTTCTTTCAAATTATTTAACTATACAAGCTTCAAGATCTAACATATTTTTGATGAATTTTCGAGCGTGAGTACATCAATCTATTGAGTAAAACAGACTGCAATACAATAGACATGGAACTATGGTGAGTTTTTACCAAATTAGTTTTAATTTAGCATTAATACTTAAATTTGTACATGTACACCAAAGAGAAAAATTTCAAAGTTTTAGGTTAAGAGAAAAGTGAAATATTTAAAATTGTGTGTGAAATTTTTAAAATGCATTCAACAATATTGAAAGTGTGTATTGCAAAATTTATGATTTTCCACCTATTTTGTAGCATTGATTGAAATACTTTCTGTGCTACTTTGTAAATTTGGTATGACCATTCAACGGTGTGAACATGAATATTGATAGAAACATTCTGTTTCACATTCCGATTAACTTACCATAAAATTCCAAAATGTTTTGCAAATTAAATAAAGTTAATTTTTACAAGAGAACTACAAAATTCAAAAAAACCAGACTTACCTTCTTTATTCCTGCCTTTCTTTTTGTTATCTTTTTCCTGAAAATAAATATGGAACTAAGAAAAAATATCAAATTTGAATTAAAAATATGCCTATGTACAAGTTTGAAGCTGCTGCTGGTTTTAAATGTTTTGTTCTATGATTAATTTTTGTTTCTTATAAACTAGATTGGGTATGTACTTAAAAGAAAATTAGTGTAATAAGTGTAAATGAAATAGGTGAGTATATACAAATTCATATTTTCGTATAAACCTAAATAGAAGGGCACTTTTAATACATAAATTTACGGTAGTAGTAAAATCTAATATTACTACCTTGCATGAATTATGGTCACAGTATATTAAAAAGTATGTAACACATGCATTGAACCTGTAGAGCATATATATATACAGCGTGTAGCAGCCAAATGGAATAAATTCGATAACGAATAAATGAGATTGTGAAAATTATATAGGGTATGTCATGTGACAGCAGCGAACGAATGACATAATACGAAGGAAAGTCTCTGTATAGACTTTGTCAAGTGGAAAACGGTCCACTTCCTTGTGATGTATCTCATTATTTTTGTTAATATTGTGTGAAATCAAAATTAGCTCAAAAAACATCTGATCAGAAAATTGATATATTCGGATTAAAACTTTTTGGAAATTAGTCAATAAATTAACAGGATTAGTCGGATATCGGCTTAACACCTCGAGTTGTTGCAAGGCTATAACTATGAAGAATAGACGAGGAGCACAAATTCAATGTATGCATAGTTGGCGTTAGTGTTGCATTTTTACCAAACGTATGACGGCAGAACAATACTATCCAATCTTAAGCATTAGTCCTCTTGTTTCATCAAAATCATTTCAATTTAATAATTTCTTAGGTTTTTGTGTATGTAATTTAAAAATAAAAACATTGCTGACGTCATACCCAAACTAGTTAAAACGTTGAAGAATTTGATTTGGCATTCTGCATGCAACTTTTTAACTACATGTTAGTCTACAAAGAGTTATTTATTATTTAAAATAGATGTAATGGGGGAGTGTTAAAGTGAAAATTAAAGCCTCAGCTATTCTAAATATTATTCTATCCATGCGCAATCTCACACCTTTTTAATTTTATTTGAAGAGACGGATCCTTTTTGACTTTGAGGCGATTGGCTTTTTTCTGAAACAGCTGTCGGGGAGGGAGGATCAGAAATTTGAGTTTCAGAAGGGACTAAGGGGAGGGTACCTTCATCCATACTATTTAAAATTTTAGGATTTGCTAGACTTAGTGGAGGCATTATAGTCCGACTTTTAGGTTTTCTCCAACCCTGATAATATAAATAAAGATGTTAGGAATCATGCTTATTTTCAAAACATTTCTACATTTTAAATATCTTTTTATAAAAATCTGTTTAAACTACGTTTGTTTTATTAGCAAGACTATGACACATTTCATGTTAATACTACTCTAAGCAGCTAAGATTCCTGGTAATTAAATTTAGTAACAAGATGAACAAGTTGGTATTCTCCCGATTTAAGTTAGCTTTAAGTAACTTGTATTCGTTATAATCATTAGGCGTTTTAAATGGTACAAATAAAGTTGGCAGTCCAAGATATAATTTAAAAGAAAATGATAACTGTACTAGTTAATTTAGAACATTGAAATATTACCACTTCTTGATCGCTATTTAGTAAAATTTTTCAAACTAAAACTTCTGAAATTTTATAAAAATAGCTTATTAGCGTGTAAAAATGTGTCATATATCATGTAAATTTTATTAAATTTAATGCTTAATACATTACCGATCTCACTACAAAACAACAAAATTACCTTATCATCATAAAAACCCTGATCGTCAGTCCTTTGTTGTCCCAGAAGTCGATCTGTCTCTAAATCGGTGTCATTTTCCTCTATAAGAAAGAAATATACATTTTTCAGGAGGGAATATATAAATAAATACTGTTGGAATCTTCTTATCTATAATAGTCTAAAGTTAAAGAATCTTGTATGTAGGTATAGTACCTATTGATAAACCGTGGCTAACACATAGATACCTCATTGGAGATATAGACTCGTCGGGCTAGAGCTTCCAAGGGAGAATTTCTCCAAGAAGAACCCAATGAAGAGACTGATAAGGGCCATTAGTCTCTTCACACAAACGGCACAGCCAAGAGCACAAAAAGACTAAAGGCTGAGGTGCCAAGGACTCTATGGTGCGAAACAATCAATCAAAACATAGATGGCGCTTATAGTTGAAGTACTGTCAAAGTATAACGAGACAGAATATTAAACCTAATGCTAAAAAAGTGTGTTCTTCCGGTCTATTAAAAACCTTGGTTAGCATACAGGACTGTTACTGAAAAATTTGATGGTATGCTAATATTGTGTCTAATCAATTGTATAATAGTTATTGGGGTCAAAATTAGTTATTCTGTCCCGATATTTTACAGATCTGGCCAGTTTTTTGTCGGCCATAGCAGGATGGTATTCCCACCTCTACATTTTCGTGACTATTTGGTACATGAAACAATGCGCCAGATTCAGACTGGTAGTACGACTGTTGTACTTGGTGGGTTATGTTGTATCTTCTATGAAAGAAAATGATTTACGCAATTATCTGTACGTTTTCATTATTATGAATTATTTGCAAGAGTAGTATAAATCAAAATGATCTTACCTTCTTCTCCAGCGCTGTTAACTTTCCTCTCCGAATCTCCACTTTCTGTCGAAAGACCCCGTTGCCTGAAATGACTGTTATGAATATAAAATAAAACAATTTTCCGTAATTATGAACAATACCTCGGTACCCAAATAGGACTTGCTGCATTTTCTTCACCGTCTTCTTCAGGGTGACGTTGTAATGGTAACGTTTTCGTCCTCTGTAAAGTTAACCTAATGTCTTTTAGAGCAGCTTCGACATCATTTGTTTTTTCTCCTTGCATTAAACGATGCGGTGCAGGAGCTGGAGGAGGGGGAGTTTTTTCTACAATATGTTTCATCTTTAATATAACGTTTGCAGTCGAAGATTTTTTTATTTAAAATAAATACACGTAGAATGATCACCACACCAAACAGTTGGTATTTAATATGAGTTCATTCCCAAAAAATTTTCAGTCCTATCAATTACCGTTTAATTAAATAACAATAAGCAAGGCCAATACCCAAAGATTGAATAAAAGAAAAATATTGTCTGTATAAAAGATGCTCGAGGTCGATAGTGGTAGAAATTGTAACTCGAAATATGATGTTGCTAGGTAAATTGATGTCGGGAACATGATACACTTACTCACGGTATGTTCTTGCGCATGGAGCCGACAGCGTGTGACGTCATGTGGGAATCTCAATCGGTGATGTACAATGCTTAATATATAGGAAATACTCTGTTTGTGTTTAATTTTCATGCATATTTCCACTTTATGAATGATTATTTAAATGCGACATGGTTTTTCAGATATAATATGAAATATTACTTTATTATCAGTAACTTAGTTAACTTTTTTTGGTAAGCACAATGATGCTGGGAGTTAACAATGTATAAAACGTGTAGAAATATGTAGTATTATATTTTTTACATTTTAAAAAGATTTGAAATAGAAATATTTATGGGTGGGCAAAATTAAAACACACCATTATATTATAAATATTTTATATTTCTACCATTATATTTTATTTATTATACAAGACTCCTTAGCAAAGGTGTGACTGGGATTCGTATGGTTAATGCGAGAGTATTAATAACCATTATATGAAACTTGCATACACTATTTTTTCTACGAAAAAGAAATTTGATTTGAAAAAGAATATGAAAAAATGCACAAACCGGGTCTCGAACCACCCTACGAAACCACATTAAACTAATATAAAACGTATATAGGTATGTTACTGTTATACAAAATTAGTAATAAATTATTGTAAACAAAAATTAATAAGTTCAAATATGTATTTACCTTGGTCATTAGGTATTTTTGGTCTGGTGCTCGACATTTATTTTGGTCTTTTCTCGACATTCTACAGAAAATATTGGGTCTGCCTACTTGGTTATTTAAAAATCTAGATTTCTATTGGTCAATTTTCCAGTTTCATAATGAAAACCAGTGTTATAATGAGTATTATTATGGAACTGAAAATTGGCATTTAATTAATAATTTATAGTATAGGAGTAGGAAATTTGAAATTTGTTAATTTTGACATATTCTTGTCCAGTTTTTTCAGGCAGTTTTGAAAACTGATTTTCCTATTAATTTCCCTTAATCGTTACAAAACAAAAATAGCTTTATATTATGAAACAGTATTAAATAACACTAATAACAGTAAATTAGTGAGTAATAAAATTCCAAATAAACGAATCAACTCAAGTAAAATTGAAATTAAAGCTAACAGCACCTTGTATTGCATGAAAACAAAATAAGAGATGGGTGTAAATTTCTGGTTCCCGCGTGACGTAACTGCGCGGTTCGGACGCAATTTGGAGTAGAAATCAGCATACCGTGAGTAAGTGTATCGTGGTCGGGAACACAGATATGTTTCATGTTACAATAAAAGCATGTATTATTTATTAAGTACACTGTAGGCTTACCAAGTGAATCTGTTTGAGATATCGTCATGGGTTCTTCAAAACTACTAACACAACCATTAATATCAATAGGAGATGCATTACGTATTTCGTTTTTAGGAGACAAACCGTTTTCATTAATTTTGGTAGAATTTGATTTACAAATTCCTTGATTAATTTCCCTTTCTATTTCAGTTATTTGTCGCTTCATGAGCATTACAGTTGGGTTATTGTTATCTGTATCACTAGCATGTCCAGATGATAAACCATCTTCTAATACTGGCATACTAGAGTATAAGCGTAAAGAATCACTAGGAATAACTAAATCTGTATTTGATCCTAAAAAATGTTAAAAAATAATAACAGATTTTAATTGATGATAGTATTTACTTACCTAAGAGGCCACCAGAAGGTCCCATATCATTTTCCATTAACATTAAAGATGCTTCACTATCTAAATCTCCACAATTTGAGTCACAGTCTGTAGTTTCTGGAGAAAGGGTAAAATTTCTACTATGTCCTACTTGTAAACCTACTTCTGTCTCACCTAAATCACCACTAGACCCGGTACCAATAGACAGATCTAAAAAATTGTTCTCATGCTCTGTAATGTCGTGATCCTGAAATATAATTCAACACATTTCTGTATAAAAGCAGTACATCTATTAATGTAAAAATGGTATTTTTTAAAATAATTTCGAAAGAAATTTAGCAAAAGTCGATTAAAGATCTACGCTGTTATTTTATTCAATATAAGTATATTTATTATATTTATACAAATGATATTTCATACGAAATTTCTCGAGGTATTACTGTCTACTAAAAGAAGTGATACGCCTATGGATATTATGAATGCTTTATTATTTCAATACTCTTTCATTCATAAAAATAGAGCAGAGAAAGAGTCAAAAATAAAAGAAATTTGTTCAAACAGATGATAAGGACAACGAAAAAAAAATGAAAGAGTGTTGTAACACACCTTCAGTTTACTGTACTTACATGCACTAGATTAGATAGATTCGTGTTTATACACTTCCTTGGACTGTCTATCCTAACACAAAATTCATTTTCTTCTGGTAGGGTTTTAGCTAGTCTTTGTCCAACGTAGGAATTACCTGAATCACTGGCCTGTCGCCTTAATTCATATTCTAAATCTTGAAATTCTACCTCCAGTCGATTTTCTTCATCAGTTGGAGGACATTTAAAAAATTCTTCTAATACTTTTCTAGTTTCCGAAAATTCATATAAGTAATCAAAAGTAGATGTTGTTGTTGCATTCGGAGACACATATTTTTTCTAAAACAATGCTAGTCGTTTTGATTGACACTATATACTACGAAATCAAAAATAAATCTTCTATTGCAATTCTGAACAGTCCAAAATTATATCACAAGACTATCTCATTTAGTTGGTCAACTTATGGAATTTAAAGTGTTTACAAAACAAGATATTTTTATGATGTTGATTAGACAGCCTATTATGTGATAACTAAATTGCAAAACATCTGAATTGGTCGTCCAATGAATAATTTTACATGAAACATAATATATATTTAATCAACAAGTGTATAAACAAGGGCGATAATACATGTGTTGGTTATAAAAACCTTTGTCCAGGGTGTCCCAGAGGAAAGTAGCTCATTTCAACAGCTGATAACTTTTATAGGTCTAGTCAAACAAACATGCAGTTGTAGTGTATATTTGATTGCAGTTTTAGAGAACAATATTATTAAACTTTTCATATGTCTATGCACGTTTCTATTGATCAACAACCACATTCCTAAACTATGATAGATATATGATCTTGTTTTGAGATGCAGCTACATTCACAAAAGATAGATTTTTTAATATGCCTAATACACAATACTTCTCGCATGTTGTATTTAATCCAGTATTATAAAAGAAACTAAACATCAGTAGCGGTTTAGCATTTAAGGATAGCTCTTTGTAAAATAGATATAAAAAATCTTTAGATTTTGCCGTTTTCATTTTTACAAGCGTTTCTGGACACCCTGTATATAAAGATAAGCATGAACAATTTTAGAACAGAATAGGAAAGGAAAATGAGTAATATTATTCAAACATATGAAAAGGATGGGTGAGCAAGAGATAATAAAAATATTTGAAGTCAGAATAATAAACAGAAATTAGCAAAGTGGCAGATTAAAGAGAGTTAGAAAATATGTATGGAAATTAATTGTACTTACATTTGAGATATGGTTTTCAATATTTAAATTGGAATCATTTTCTACAGGACTAGGAGTACTGACAACCCTTTGTGGAAAGCCAGGTCGTGGCGGGTAAACACTAGGAGAAGCCAATAAACTTTGTGCACTAGGAAGCTGCGGGTGTGTACAATTTGAATCAGTATGCCTCTGTCCATATCGTCGAGGAGAACCTTCATAAACAGCAATAGGTAAATTTCCTATAACTTTGGTAACTTTTTCGCTATCAGTATCACTGGTATTGAAAACTTTTGTGTCAGTGTGTAAATGTTCTTTCGTTATCCTCTTATTTTCATCGACATGCCAGTTTTCACCGATGTCGTCAAAAACAACTACTTCTCCAGGAAACGTCATATTTATTGGACTAGATTTATCTGTACCACTTTCGGCATTTTTCTCGTGAGTCACTGAACACACTTCGGACGAAAATACTGTCTCGGTATAATCTCGGGAATTTTGTGACTTTTTCGTTTCGTTTCGTGCACGTAGTTCCCATACACCCTGCCTCATAGGCGATTTCTGGACCTTTTTTTCCCCATCTTCTCCCACTAGGGAATTTCGAGATTTTCTTAATGCTTTAGTTCGACTCTGGGAATATATTTCTCGGCCTCCAGCAATTTCAATGATCCTAGGATAAACATTATTTTTACTACACAACTATATACATTATTTTCACAAACAATACACCAGTTTTTTTGTTAAATCTAGTTAAATATTATCAATTTTATAAATAAAAAAAGTATCTTAAATTGCAGTTGAATAAATATTAGTTTATTTCTGTAGGTCCTTATGGTAATCATTACTGAGAACAACCATATAATTTCATTTACCAAAAACTGTATGGAACAATATATCAAAATTGGAGCGAATCTTTAAAACGTATCGAAAAGATATAAATCCATCCAAGTAGGCAAGAAAAATATTGCAAGTAATGTCCGGAAAAAAAATTAGAACATTTAACAAAGTGCAGTTAGCATATCTAGCATAGGGAGTCCTTGTGGAAAATTTCGCTTCTGATGACCAAGCAGAATAATTTTGTTTCTATCCATGGTGGCAGATCTATCTAGATAGAAGCTTGATTATATACAAAAGCTTACAATGGGACGGAGATACACCAATGAACAAAGAGAATGATTTTTTTGTTTCCACGATGGCAGATCTACTATGTACACAAAAACTGGATTATATATAATAGCATCGCGCCACTGCAGTAAGTCAGTATTGGAAAGCAACAGGCAATGAAAGTTATTGGACAGCATTGTATAGCTTAACACACATAAAATATACAAACCATTGGCAAGCATATACATTTGTATGAAATTATTACAAGTAACGAATTGGTAGGACATTAGGCACTAGAGAAAAATGAAGTATGTACCTTCTTTCTTTTTGAAATAAAAATATGAGAAAGTAAAATTTTGAAACTTGTACCATTTCTAGACACTTATACAGATGTAGTTTTAACAGCATTTACTTTAATAAAGTATAATTGTGTAAAAACAAATAGATATATTACAAAAATAATATTGCTACAAATTAATTCAAATAAAGCATGGCATGCTTATAAACTAGAAAATTGTAAAACAGCAAATAATTCATAATATCTCTTATCATTGATTAAATCTAACCCTAGGTTTATTTTAGTGCTTATATTAATTTCCTTCTTCTAGTCCTAATTTTGTACAAGTTTATGGGATAAGAGTCCTTTTCATACTCCATCAAATAAGAGCTAATGAGAGTTTTTGCCATTTACTTTTCTTAATATTTTCGCTATTACCATTTTATATAGGTATACTAAAACAGTACTCATAGTTTGAAGAACTTTCATTCTGGGAGAGGTACAAAATATTCTCTCAGTTGGGTATTCAAGGTGAGATAAATAACTTTTATAAGTTTTATAATTATAAATTGCTTAATCTATTTTACTTCTTTTAATTTTAATTTCATGTAGTTTTGCTAAAATTCACCTAAACTACAATATATTTATTTACAAATATATTATTTTTTACTTCCTAGATATATTGCAATAATTTGCGATGGAACTGATAAATAAATTTCATTCCAAGGTTTTAACAAACATTTAAAATATTCCCCTTTTAATAATTATATCTTCTTCAAGTTTTGCCTTCAGAGAGCACACAGAATATGGTCTATGTCAGTAAAAAAAGACTAAGGAATATTTTAATTGTGACATATTAACATTTATATTTTTAATATGTTAACGAGCCGCCTATGTAGTGAAGTAATTGAGCAATTTGTACTTTTGCGTCCTTTTTACTGACTGACTAATTTTCAAATTTCTGGCGCCATAACATCCAGTTTTCTGACAATTTTCCAGTGAAATTCCTCTGTAGTCTCTCATGTTATTTCAACTTTTCCTTCAATAACTTTGTTTTTTTTTCTATTTAACTTTTTTTTACTGACTGCACCATATCATATATTTTAATATTGAAGTAAAACACTTGCCATGTGATTGAGAACTAAACTTTATTTTTCAGTATCAGTCAAGTATAATTAATAATTTTACTTTTTACAATTTTGCCATAGGCGGCTCGTTAACATATTAAAAACATAAATGTTAATATGTCACATTAATATGAAACAATTTGGTTGTATTGTGAAATCTTTGTGATTGTTGTGCATTTTTACAAATGAAAAGATTGAAGCTAAAAGCGTAGATTGTCGAGATAAATTACTTATTCCAGCATGCAAATATGTTTATAAATACACACATGCATCAACATTCATAGGGATAAAAGACTCTACCTAGAATCACGTAATTTGTATGTTCCCCCTGTGTGTTTATGTTCAATAATAATATCATCATCATCTGTTGACTGCAACTGACTTGTATTATCTCTACTAACATTACAGGAACTATCAGCTATCCATCTGATAAAAATGGAAAGTATTTTTAAAAAAGTATAGATAGAAAAAATTAGTTATATTTCATACAAAAAATAGTAAGACCCAAAATTTTCACATTACTATATGAATCAAAGTAAGAAAAAAGTTCAGTGTTATATTTTATAACAGTTAGTCAATTATATATTGCCTCTTCTGTTTTCAAGCTCATAATGTATAGGGTTTTGAATTAACAGATATTATTAAAAATAGGTACTTTTTTTGTATTTTTTCATTATTTACATGATGAAAACAAATTACTTAGTGTTTAATGATGCCAACTGAAATTTAGACTATTGAGTTTTTATTAGGGTAAAAAACGTAAAGTGAATTAAAAAATGTTACAACGAAAAACATATAAGACATGTTTACCTATCATTTTCGCTGTCGACACTCATGACAGTATTTGTTGTATTCTCAATACATTCATGGTCTCTTCCAGACAGAATAATTGGATTCAAGTTAATATCACTTCTTGGTCTGCACTTTGGAAATAATTTACTAATTTGTTCTGTATTTTCAGTAACATCAATATTATCTAGTGTTAAAGTCAAACTGGTCATTGCTATTTTGAATTTATAAATTTAATTGCCATAATCTTCAGGTAAACCTACGAACAAAATTTTCCGACATAACTGGATATCTACCCAAATACATAAAACGTAAGAATGATCATACAAATCAACTATATGAAATATCATCCATCTACATGTGAAACTGTTGATATTATAAACTGTAATGTTCTATAGAAAGCAGAAAGCTTTTTTGTGACAAGTGAAAATAATACAAGCACAAATATGTTTTTTTTTAAATAAGTACTCAGTACATACAAGGTTCTACTAATTGAATATTGGCCATTGACAACCTCACTCAACAACATAAAGTGAGGAAAGTAGCAAAATAGCTACATTGCTTGTTTACCTTTTTTGACAACTATTGGAATATATCAGAAAAT
>CAJUYI010000070.1:84156-174922 GCA_910591695.1 Galerucella pusilla
TTTCAATGTAAATGGATACATGGAGACGTCATATGTCAAGCGAGCAAATTTTAAGCTTAAGCACGCGCGTAATTGAATGTAAATGTACCTTAAAAAGTAAAAATCCAAAATAAGCAACACACAATAAACAAACCTCTGCGAATTTTCAAAATAGCTCCCACCTTTCTCCTTTTTTCAAATGATTTGAGCTTGCGTAAAAAATAATCCGAAAATCGTCCTAGCTCGAGACTGGGGACTGGCTTAGACGGTCTTCGAACCGTCCAAGAACTGGGCCCGTATTCTTAAGGGACTGGTGAGAATCTCACCAATGAGATTGATGCATCACGGGTTGACTGAAACGAGAGAGATTCAATCTCTCATGGTTCGTACCGATAGAGAATCTCGCCAAAAGCGGTGGGAAGTGGTGAGAAGCTTAGAAACATACGTATTAGATTTCGTCCGGTGATATTGCAGATCTCACTATTTCCTTTGAAAATACGACAAATTTGAAACTCTCATGATTTAGGCAACCATGCAATACACCTATCTCATTGGTGAGATTCTCACCAGTCCCTTAAGAATACGGCCCCTGCTCTAAAATAAACCCGAACGCCAAGGCCAAACTGCGGGTGTCAGAACCATCCTGTTGAAACCCAAACAAGCTAATTTCGACTGCGCAAACTCCGGACAGTCTTAGAACAGTAATTGAATGAACCCGAATAAAGCTTACGGTCCCGAGAAATTGTGTAACGTTGAGTCAACGGTACCTCGCAGCAAAACGCCTACTAATTGTCTATCGTGGTCATAGAATAGATGAGAATGATGAGAATCTAACATCCTTGTATCGTGGTAAGCACTCTTGCTAAAAATTACCCTAGCCTATGACTATAATACTGTCATTTGTCTATTTTTATGTCATGGCACAGAGTTAAACGTCAGAGCATGGAGATCATAGACAAAATTTTCTCTATGATGGAGACTATCTCCATCTTAGAACATGTTCTAAGATCTCCATGCGTCAGAGCCAAATCATAGATAAATATCAAAATGAAATGATGTCTTGATTGTAAACAAACAACCCAGAAGAAAAATGTACAAAACAGGTACAAAAATAAGTAATGTTTAAATTATTGTAAATATGTCTTTCAATTCTGATACAGATTTGGAGACAAAAGTTCGAAAATGTATGTATATGTAATACCATATTTCAGGTACATTTTAATTGTTATTTTGGATTTCAGCAACTGAGAGAATTTCTGAAAATATGCACATAGTTGCCAATGAACCATCACTAGCGTTCTACAGGTTACAAGAACATGTTAGAAAAGCTTTAAACCCCATGGTGGAACGCAGAGTAGATGTACATAAATTACACATGGAATTACAAGGGCGCTGTTATGATGTGGAATATGCAATTGGGTAAGGAACTGTTAAATTACAAAGTTTAAAGAAGCTATTTAAAGCAACCGTGGAAATTATTTTCAAATGAAATGAATTACATATATGAAATAGAGAAATTTTAGTATTAAATTTGCTCCATCTTAAAAATACAAAAATATAAAGTCTACATGGTATGCAATAATTAAATTCTGTTAACACCTATAATTCTTTGCATATATTAATTTATTTTAGGGCTCTTAAGAGTATGAGTAAAGCAGAAGATAGTTTCAAAAATATTCAGGATAATTTAAAGAATGCAATATTTCTAAAGCAACAACTTAAGTATGAAGAATCTAGAAAAAAAAAATCTGACACAAATTCTGTGTACAAAAGATTATCTGCACATATAACATTAGATCTTCCTGAACTACCAGAACTATCAGATGTTGTTCGTGAAACAGCTAGTCGAGTAGAGCATATCATGTCAAAAGCCACTCACAGTTAATACAATAAATTATATAGCTTGTTTTCCTCAAGGATCTAGACAGTAAGTTGGAGAATTTGTGATGAGGATTTGTACTGAACACTTCAGTTACTGTTATATCCCTATTAGGAAATCATTTCCAACTAACAACTTTTAGTGGACGATTTCAGATTTATTAATACAATTTAAATTTATAGATTTAAAAATATTTTATTGAAAGTGTTTGTTCATTGATATTTGTCCTAAGCATTAAATATTAACCCAGTTAAAGCTATTGTTGCATATATGTGTGGGTACTTTATTAAACTGTTTCAGTTATTCTTTTTATTGCCTATTAATTTTATATCATATTGTAACAAAACTTCCATGCTGATTTGATCATTTGTATTACATGACCACTTTTATCTTTTTGACTTCATTAATAGTGATATTTTATTTCTTTATTTTATACCTTTTAATTAATAAATATTTGTTGAACAAATTATGTCTCAATTTTTGAATAAAATCATATTCACAAATTAATTACAATATTAAAACTCATTTAAAATTGTTACTTGTTTTGTTTCCATGCCAACAAAATATTTAAACTTGAAAAAAAAAACAAAAAAAGTGCAAATACTTCTTGCTAAATAAAATAATTTTATGATAAGGAGTTTTTTATTGGAAGTGGATTTGTTTCAATTAAATTTAGTTATTCATTGTGACAAGAAAGTATTTGTGATCAGTTTGTTAAAAATGATTTTGACCGAGGATGAACAATTGAAGACTATCAAAATAATATTAGCAATTATAAATGTTTACTGCCAACGAGGATTAAAATTAAAACATCTCGAACGAGAATTTATGATGTATTGTGGTTATCCACTACCATACAAAAAATTTGGTGTTGAAAGCTTGAGATCCTGGATTTTAACTCTGCCGGATGTATATTTAGTTGAAGACTTAGATGGCGAAGAAATACTGTTTCAGCATAGTGAAAAGTCTTATCCCATTAAACAGCTAATTAATAAACAAAAGTCGTCGATAGACAAACAAGATCATGTAATTAAAAGGAATAGTGTTAAAAAGTTTAAACCAAATAATCATCCTCACATTCATCAATCAATTAATAAGGTAGCATTTAATGAGAGTATTCGATTTGAAGAATTTAGTAAATTGGTAAGTAGATAATAAAAATAATTTATTATACAAACAACATATAGGACAAGTCATACAAAAGCAAGCTTTGCAAAATTAGTTTAACAAATATTAAAATACTTTTATCGTCGACTGTGCATTTTCGAGCTACATAAATGTACACAACACATAACTTTATCCCCATATCTACACTGTGGGCCGAAATAAAGGAGTACATTTTTTAATTGAAAATATTTTTTTTGTTTTTTGGGCGATTCAGTTTTTTTTGCAGTGCTAATAACCTAACATGACTGTAAATTTGGAAGCAAAAATAATGTACAGGGTCGGACTTATAAAAAAAATTAAGTATATAACAGTGCATTTGAGCTCATTGCAAATGAAAACTGTCTTGGCTAAAATTGTACTTATATGCATTTTCAGTAGATAAACTATCCAGAACACTTCAGTAAAAAGAAAATTTTCCGAAATTACCGGATTTGCGAAATACCATTTTTTAATTAAATAACATTTTAACAAATAACACATTTATGAAAACAGCTTAGTAACTTTAAAACTTAGAGTAAAATGTTATGAATGTGGCCACCATTATTGTTTACCACTTATTAAAGTCGTCTGTGCCATAAATTGATAGCCCCATTTATTGCACCCTGTTCAAAATTGTTCCAAACAAATTGCATTCTTTCTTTGAGCTGCTCAATTGTTTCAAATTGTTGTCCGTCATACAAATTTTGTTCGAAAATTCCCCAAAGTGAATAATCAACCAGATGTCATGGATAGTTTATCTACCGAAAAAGAATATTAGTACAATTTTAGCTAAAACAGTTTTCATTTGCAGCGAGCTCAAATGCACTGTTATATAATTTTTTTATAAGTCCGACCCTGTATATTATTTTCGCTTTCAAATTTACAGTCATATTGAGGACATGTTAGGCTATTAGCCCTGCAAAAAGAAAATAAATCGCCCAAAAAACAAAAAAATATTTTCAATTAAAAAATGTACTCCTTTATTTCGGCCCACAGTGTATGTATGTATCTAAGCTATATTATAAAGAATGTATGCTTTTTACTGCTTGGACTCTTTACTCTCGTAAATGAAACTGTTTCAACTAATTCCACTATATAATGAAAAAACTAGGAACATTCTAAGATACTTTATTGATAATGATTTTGATATTGACATTATCATCCTCAGAATGACAGAAAGTTACATTCTGACGATTTGTTAATATTGAAATCATTATCTTAGAATTTTCAATTTTTTCATTAAATTGTGAAATTAATTAAAACACAGTTAGTTTCATATACTAGTAATTAAATAAAGCTATTTATTTTAGTTTGTTTTATGGAGGCTTTCAGTAACTATAGTCTACGTGTAGTAAATGATTTGCATGTGCAAAATATAATTTGTTTGTTAATCTTGTACCTTATATTCTAAATATTAAAAATTAATTAGTAATAGATCATCAAAATCTGCAAAGAGGAAAATATTAATAGTAACTTGAAATTGTAATTATCTTTCAGGAATGTATGCTTCCGCTTTTTTATAAACATCAGGCATTAGGTGATGATTTTCTATTGGATATTGCCGACACTAAGTTTGGCTATTACGTTCCAGAAGAAGGTAAAATCTAATCTAAATTAATATTTTGATCGTTATTTTGATCGGCTTTCTTACATATTAATAGTTTTCCTACCTTCAGTAATACATTCAAAAGTTTATATTTTAGGCCCAAATGAATGTGGATTATGCGCTTCAAAACAAACAATAAGAGAATTAACAAAAAAAGTCGCCACCATTGAATACCTAGCTCCTAGAGTTGTCATCATGATTGGTCTAACGGATTTGTTAATGGTAAGTTGTTGTGTGCAGTGGTGAATTTAAACTAGGGGCAATCGGGGCTAGTACCCAGGGTGGCAAATTTTGGAAACATATCAAAATTATAAATTTCAGTGATTAGATGGGGCGGCATTTTCTTAAGTGTCCACGGGCGGCAATGAGTTTAAATCCGGCCCTGGTTGTGTGTCTATTTAATTAATTTGAAATGCATTAGAAATTGTTCGCTCACAAGGTGGAACGTATGGGTGATTATTCTATATGGATCCCAGTTCCAGTACTAGCTTTTTAATAAGTTTTATTACTTTATCGACCAAAAAGAACTAGAAAAAGTAAAATGAAGTATTTATAACAATTATGAATATCGAAGAAACCTAGAACTGATTGAGTAGGTAGAAATAATATGTACGGGAACATTAAATCATTTATAATAACTACAACAATACGTTATGTTATTCTCACAAATACTTTATATTTTTTAGGGACAAAACGTAAACGACATGATTGTCGACTTACGCATGTTAGTCAGTGAATTGAAAAAAAGAAATACTCGAACAACTCTAATTACATTAGTTCCTACACCAAAAATGTTGAATATGAACAAAATATTCTTCACCCGAATGGAAATATTTAATAATGCCATTTTGGACTACAGCTTTTGTAAGTTTATATTGTGTGGGCCTAAAATTGTTGTTATTTGTCTCAAACAAATTATTAGCTGATCAAACAAAGTGGCATATTTTCATGTATTTTTTATTAAACAGAAACAGATCAATATCAAACAAATCGAAGTTGATGCAAATGGCAAAATTTTATTTTTCTACATAAGTAATGTGGTTCTAAGCTGATTTATCCTATCTTATATCTTTATATGTTTTAGGCGAAGAGCTGAAATGTAACGTAATTGACATGTATACGATATTCACACAGGAACAAAATAGATTCCACAGACATCAGTAAGTTATATTACCTATAGCAATTATTTATTTATTATTATTAATTATTTTAAAACGCTGAGGTCGTCAGCATATAACAAAGCTTTGCCATCTTGAAAGCAATACATTATACAGGGAGGTCCTTAAGTAATTGTTCATAGAAGAGTACAATCTTCACTTCAAAATATTGCGATTTAAATCAACTGGCCTTGATGAAATGTTGATATTAAAAGAGATACAGGGTGTTGAAAATGAAATTTTAATTTTCGTTTTTTACAATAACTTCAAGGCTTTTTGACGTATATGCACAAAAATTTGAGGTTGCGGATTTTTGGATATGAGAAATCATAATTTGGTATATATTTCGATGTATTTTGTAGAGGGCGCCACATAGGCCACGTATGCGTTATAAATGTACGCAAAACTTTTTTGTTGGATAACAGGTTATGGGCCCAGAGTTCCTGTAAATAATAAAATATAGTAAATTTTATGTTTTTTCTATCGAGCTGCTACGAAAACCGTTGCAAAAAATATGGCGGGTGAATCAAGTATGGCAGCAAGTATTGAAAAACTAAAAGGACGAGAAAACTATTCAGAATGGAAATTTCAAGTGACTGCTTTATTGAAACTAGATGGATTGTGGAATTGCATTTCTAGACAAGTAGCAGTAACATCGTCAGATGAAGATATTGCGGCAAATGCACGACGTGAAGAAAAGGCGTTGTCAAAAAAAATATTATCATTAAATAAATCTACGTACCCACACGTAATGCAAGCCAAAACCGCAAGTGAGGCATGGACAGCACTTGAAAAAGCTTTTGAAGATAAAGGGATACATCGAAGATTGAGGTTATTGAGAAGTTTATGCTCAATAAAGCTTGAAAACTTTGATAACATGGAAGATTATGTGAATCAAATAATGGGCCTCTCCCAGCAACTGATGTCAATTGGAAAACCCATTGATGATGAATTTCTTGGTGTGATAATGTTACAAGGGCTCACTGAAGATTATGAACCCATGGTAATGGCGCTTGAAAATTCTGGTGTAGACATAACTTCTGATTTTGTGAAAACGAAATTGCTACAAGATGAAAAGTGGCAAAATGGAAGACATGGAGGTGATTCTGCTCTAGCTGTGAAATATAATAAGTTTAAGAAATCTCCATGGTGCTGGTATTGTAAGCAAAAAGGGCATTACAAAAATCAATGTCCCCAAGCACATGACAAAAAGGATGTGACACCAAATAAAAATAAAAACAAACAAATTGATAAACGAGCTGGAAATAAAGCCTTGTTTGCTGCTGCATTAGGTGTAAATATGAAGAATAATGTTTGGTACATTGATAGTGGCGCATCGTCTCATATTACAGGTAACAGAGATATTTTGATGGAATTGTCAAATAAAAATTCTGGACAAGAAATTTCCATAGCAAATAATAACAAACTGTTCGTTAGTGGTACTGGCAATAGTATTGTCAAGCTAAAACAAGATGGAACTGAAAGGAGCATTGTTGATATCAAGTATGTTCCAGATCTTTCAGTTAATCTTCTGTCAGTAAACTCAATGGTGTCCAAAGGTTACAGTGTATGTTTTGACACTGAAGGCTGCAAAATTATTGAACAGGAGAAGTGTTCTATTAAGGGAGAACCCGTAGCAACAGCCAGTAATATTGATGGGTTGTATAAACTGGATATTTTTTCGGAGCAGGTAAACATAGCGAAAGCAACCAATTCTCATATGCTATGGCACAAGCGACTAGGTCATCTCAATCACTACAGTATGAGTCTACTAAAAACAAGTCTAGCAACAGGAATGGTGTACAAAGAAAATAATGTTCCTGAATACTGTGAAAGTTGCATTAAAGGAAAACAATCAAGAAAACCATTTCCTTACAGAAAGAATAAAGAAGTTGTAAAAAATAAACTTGACCTAATTCATTCTGATTTAGTTGGACCAATGGAAGTAGAATCATGGGGAGGTAAAAGATATATTTTCTCTCTCATTGATGACCATACAAGAAAAATTTTTTGTTATTTTCTTAAATCGAAAGATGAAGTTCCTGCTATTTTCAAAGAATTTTGTTTTATGGTAGAAAATCAAACTGAACGAAAAATAAAAGTACTAAGGACTGATAATGGGGGTGAGTATTGCAATAAAACGTTAGATGCTTTTCTCAAAGATAAAGGAATCAAGCATGATCTAACTGTACCCTATAGTCCAGAACAAAATGGTGTGGCAGAGAGGTACAATCGTTCAATTCTTGAAAAGGTACGTTCTTTGCTTATAGAATCAAATAGCCAGAAACAAATGTGGGCAGAAGCAGCAAACACTGCAGTTTATCTTTTAAACCGTTCACCTACGAAGAAAATACGTGGTGCAACGCCAGAGGAAAAGTGGACTGGAAAGAAAGTAGATCTTAGCCATCTTAAAGTGTTTGGATGTAGTGCCTTTGTCCATATACCAGATATAAAAAGGAGAAAACTAGATGAAAAGAGCAAAGAGTATATTTTCGTTGGATATTCTGAAGCCAGTATTGGATATAGATTATTGGATCTTGACAATCACAATCTAAAAATAGCAAGAGATGTTGTGTTTCTAGAAGAAAAATTTCCAGAAAGTTTGCATCCTGCTAAGTTGAGCATTTCCTTTCCACTTAGTGTCAGTACTAAGGATGATTCAATCGAGATATCTGATAGTTCAACCTTAGTGGATGAAAACTCCAGCTCACCATCACCTTCAGAATTTGGTGAATCCAGTGAAGAGGATAAAAGAGCTGTGGTAGTGAGTGCTAGTGAGAATAGTTCGGAAAATAGTGATTCCGAAGTAAATATTCGTGAAAGTGATTGTGAATCTAGGTATCCAAAGCGCAATAATAGATGTAAGCCAAAATTTTTAGTTGATTATTTACTAGATAATGATAATGATATATCTGAAAATTCAAATTTTGCCATGTTAGCAAGTATGTTAGCTATATCAAATGACTGAACCATCAACTCTTTCTGAAGCAATGCTGAGCACAAGAAGTGCTGAATGGAAGCATGCTATTAAAAAGGAATTAGATGCGTTTAAATTTAACAATGCTTGGGAATTGGTTGACAAACCAAGTAATAAAAATATTGTAAAAAATAAATGGGTTTTTAAAACCAAGTTAAATCAAAATGGAGATATAGCTACATATAAGGCTAGGCTGGTTGCCAAGGGTTTTACCCAGAAATATGGCATAGATTATTCAGAGACGTTTTCTCCAGTAATCCGGTTCAGTAATTTAAGATTACTTCTTGCAATGGCTACTGAATTAAACTTGGAAGCAGATCATTTAGATGTGGAGACAGCGTTTCTGAATGGTGACATTGATGAACAAATTTACATGAGTCAGCCAGAAGGTTTTGAAGAACCAGGGTCAGAAGGTAAAGTGTGCTTACTCAAAAAGGCTGTTTATGGGTTGAAACAATCATCAAGATTATGGTATGAAAAAGCTCGTAATCTGCTTGTTGATTTGAAATTTAACCAATCAAATATAGAGCCTTGTATTTTCTTCAAAAATATTGGAAAGTCTATAGTTATAGTTGCACTTTACGTAGATGATTTCTTTATCTTTTACAATAATCTTGATGAGGCAAATTCATTAAAAATTGAGTTTAATAAACATTTTCGTGTAAAAGATCTTGGACTAATGTCACACATATTAGGTATAAAAGTTGATAAAATAAAATGTCAATGTTGGTTAGTTGAATTTTAATGTTCGATATAATACTAAGTGGCGAGCTGTTTTGATTAAAGTTTTCGTATCGTCTGAGTTTGTATTACTGTGCACCTGTTATCCAACAACATCATTACAACAGAAAAAAGGTAAATCTGTTAGTATCCCCAGATCTTAACGGTTTTAGAAATAATCACATTTCAGTAATTAACTACATGATTATTGTTTAATGAAATTACGTTTGAAAAATGTAGTTGTGTGCACGATAATTATTATTTTTAAATATTGAAAGTACCATACATAGTTTCCATGTTAACTGCTACTGTACCCTAATACTGTTCATCTCAATACTAAAAAAAATAATTATCATACACACTACATTTTTCGAACGTAATTTTAATAGATACTAATCGTGTAGTTAATCACGTACTAAAATGTGATTATCTCTAAAACCGTTCAGATTTGGGGATACTAACAAATATACCTTTTTTGTTGTAATGATGTGGCTTTAATTATTTCTTACAAAAGTAGCGCTAATGTAAAAGGTAAAAAAGTTTTGAGTACATTTATGCCGAATACGTGGCCTATGTGGCCTCTACAAAATACATCGAAATATAGATACAAAATTATAATTCCTCACATCAAAACATCCACAACCTAAAATTTCATGTTTAACACTCTGTATCTCTCTTAATATCAACATTTTATTGAGGCTAGTTGGTTTAAATCGCAATGTTTTGAAGTGAAGATTGTACTGTACTTCTATGTACCGGGTGGTCCCATCAGCCGATCTCTCGGCTATATATCAGAAACTATTCATGTTATGACTTTGGGAACAAAATTTCTTCGGAAAAGTGGACAAGAGAAATTGCTGGAAATTACTTTCAAGTTTCTAGGTTAATCGCTAGGGGGCGTAACCAGTAAAGAAAATTTTAAAAACCCGTTTTTTTTGTGAAATATGCCCAATTATACCCAGTGTTGAATAAGTAAACTGAAAAAAGTCCTAAATTTCGCACAAATTTGTTTTATTACTTTTTATTCTATTTTTCCAAATAAAGGGAGGGGGAGCGTGGGAAAGTGTTTGTGGATAAATACCCTTATCTTTGGTTTGAATCAACCGATTTTAACGAAATTAGTGTCAATAGAAAGAGTGTAGATGAATTAATTACATCTACTATAAAACAATGGCATTTAGTTTTAATTGTCATAGGTAGAGGGTACTTTCGAATGAAAAAAATTAAAATTTGTTTTCTTAAAAAATATTCAATGGAAACACCTAATTATTGTGAATTATAATGGAACTGGATTAAATTCTCAACAAAACGGCACAAACCGCATGTTGATAGCTTTTGTCCAACTCGAGATATAAATAAAAACGCATAAACATAAGTGAGTATAGTATTGACACCCTGTATTATAACTTAAAATTAAATATGGAAAAGGAAGATCATACAGATATCTTGATCATTGAAACTTGATATCCAATTAAATGTTCAAATTGTTTTTCATCGTTTTCCACACAAATATGTAATGTAGCACGCTTTGACATATCTGTTGCTTAAATTTCAGCTGTTGATATATCATTTATAGCGTTTCTAATGCGCTGTTGCATGTCGTCTCGCGTGGTTGGTGAGTTTGGTACGCTAAATCCTTCAATCTTCCCCACAGATAAAAGTCCAGACATGTTAAGTCTGGAGATCCAGCTGGCCTTGAAAATATACTTACCTTTCCAATCCATCCATTTGGATAGCTTACATTCAAATAATTTCTAACTCGTCTGGAAAAGTGTGCAGGACACCCGTCATGCTGTAATATCATACCTCATGTTTGTAAGGAAATATCTTTCAATAAAACAGACAACCAATTATCCAGAAAATCCAAATATGTATCACCATCGGAGAAATACGAACCTGCGATCTTTCCGTCCACTATACCACATCAAACATTAGGACTCCATCTACCTTGAAGCTGCACTACCTCTACCCAGAGATGATTTTCTTCAGACTAATAATGCTTATTATGCAGATTAACACCACCCGCACTATTAAGCGTAGCTTCGTCTGCCCACAAAATTTTTGACATGGTATGCGGTTGTTCTTCTAGCATATTTAACAATTGCAGTAACCTGAGATTGAAGCAGCCTTTAATTGGACATTAAGTCTCAATGATCGAAATACATGTATGATCTTCCTTTTACATATTTAATTTTAAGTTATAATACAGAGTGAGTCAATAATATAGTTGTTAATCGATACACACTTCACACACACTTGAAACTAAATGCCATTGCTTTATAGTAGATGTAGTTGATCCATCTACACTCTTTCTATTGACACTAATTTCGTTAAAATCGGTTGATTAAAACCAAAGTTATAGGTATTTATCCCCAAACACTTTCCCACTTTCCCCCACTCTTTATTTGGAAAAATAGAATAAAAAGTAATAAAACAAATTTGTGCGAAATTTAGGACTTTTTTCAGTTTACTTATTCAACACTGGGTATAATTGGGCATATTTCACAAAAAACTGGTTTTTAAATTTTTCTTTACAGGTTACGCCCCCTAGCGGTTAACCTAGAAACATGAAAGTAATTTCCAGCAATTTCTCTTGTCCACTTTTCCTAAGGAATTTTTTCTCCTAAAGTTTTAACATCAATAGTTTCTGATATATAGCCGAGAGATCGGCATATTGGACCACCCGGTACAATTACTCAAGGATCAGCCTGTATATCATTAATAAATAAGTTGAATAATAATGGTCCCAGATGAGACCCTCTAAGAACACCATAGGTTACTGAAAAGTATAAAGGCGGGCCGCCACTGCGAGCGAAACGAAGAGAACGCGAACTAAACGGAACTACGTTGGGTGCGGCCACTGCGACCGAATTTCGAATTTTGCTTGCAATACTTTCCCGCCTACCTTAAAGGTAGTCGTTCGTTACGTTAGTCGCTGCAGAGACATGCTGCAGCTGCAGGCGGCCGAGGCAAGAGGCAGAGACACTACTATTCTAATGAATTCTAATGATACACCGTTCGATGCACGCTGCACGCAGCAGCCATTAGTTTACTAGGTGTCTCGCCCTGTCTCTGCTGCTTGGGCGCGCATCTGCGTCCGGACCAGTGTGGAGGCATGAGGCAGTCGTTCTGCAGCAATCGTTGTGTATTTTTGTGTTATTATTAAACAATAGATAAAATAGTGAACAATGGATAAAATAGTGAAAAATACGATATCGCAATCAAAGCCGTCACTATTTTCAGGGGAAGAAGATGATCTACTTATAGATTTATAAGCAAAACCCAATTTTATACGATCTTAAAGTAATAAAGAGTTTTTCTTCAGTTGTGATTTTCGTTCTCAATTTTTTTGGCTGCATGTCTTTCAATTAAACTTGAAACAAAATAAAATTGTGTTTTATTCAGTCTGCAATATTTTCTGAATAAATCTTCATCGCCTCATAGGTGCTGTAAAATTAACAGTTTAAAATAACCTTCTGAATTTCGTTTTTTAAATAAGGAGTGTATTGGCGCTCTCTTGCTTTTCCTATATAAATAGTATAATATTAAATGCTGATCTTCCTTTAATAAAATTTTTATTAGCAGACATTCTACATCCTTCATTCTTAACAGCAAAAGAAGTACTGATCTGTTATTCTGTCGCATGCTACGAACGAGCCCTCTAGGTGTCTCCTGTCCTATCTCGGCCGCCTGCAGCTGCAGCATGTCTCTGCAGCAACTATCGAACGACTACCTTAATGGTTTTATAAAAAAAACTTAGTTTAATCCCTGTTTATATTCGCGAAATTTGAAACAATTGCGTATACAATCTCACCGTACAGGTTCGTGAGGACGAGGATATGTGCCTGGTTAGCTTGGGAAATTTTGTGCATTCCGCGGAATGAATTCTAATTTTGTTTTGCTATTGTAATTATTTTCATAATGATACCCATATTTTAATGATTTTTAGCGACCGATTAACGAAAATTACCAAGAAGGATAAATACAAAGTATTTTCAGATTTTGGCAGAAAAATTTTCATAAGCAATCTCAAAAACTGTTTAGTACAACAATTAGTTGCGGGACACTAGCCTGGACATAATTAATAAGACGAAATTTTCACTGTTTCACAAATTATTGTGCCGTTTAGTTTTATGTAATTTGTTTGTTAGTCATTGTTGTATATAATATATTGTTATTAATTTACGTTATTTACAGATACACAGTTATCCTATATTTATTTGTAGTAAGTTTTTGTACAGTTACATGTACGGTTTTATGCAATAATAGGTACATGACCTATCTATTGGAATATATATTCATAACCTATACATTTATAATGCTATTTGACTGATTTAAATATGTAGGTATTCTTATTTTTTAGTATTAGTAATTATTTCTTTAATTTTGTTGAGCATCTGTGATATCTAATAAGTTAGTTTTAAAACGTTTTTGCTTTTAATAATATGTATATATATGTTAGTTCATTGCCGCTATGTAGAAATAAGTAAGTATATTAATTATTTATTTAAAATATTATTATTATCAATAAATTAAAATTTTTGTTATCATGTACCTATTTTTTATATTATCCCGTGTCACACCAATGACCAAGTTTTTATCTTATTCTTAGCAGGACTAAACCATAAATACTATAAATGGGTTGGTTGTGCATGCCGGGAGGGGAGGAAAATATCTCGCAAGCAGGGAATATTCCACCAAGAATGTTGTGAAAAGGCTGATGTTAAGCACAATAAGGGACAGTTAGTCTTTTCACATACACATTGCAACCAAGAAATTTCATTATTTTTGCCCTGGGTAAACTCGAAATTTTTCTATCGCATAATTCAATGATCTTGGCGCCCTCCAACAAGAAAATTGAGCTTTTGTTAAATTTACAGGTCTCTCCATGCTCACACTTCGAGCATTTGTTACGAGCTCAAAATACTTAGGTTTTATTGATACTACCAAGTATATTCAACTCTTTATGTAGCCTTATATAAAAATATTCAAAGGTGTTGGGTCTGGGGATGGAGGAGCCGCCGAAGATGATTATTTTGTTTGCTATTCACCTATCTTCAAATGTTTTCTCTAAAAATTAATTTCCCATTCTAGGAGAGAATAAGCTACAATTGAGAAGAAAAAAATAGGGTGAGTTGTGGATCGATTTGGATATCTTGTAGTAAGTAAAGTACATAACCATCTCACATTCTCCCTGTATTAAAAGTAAATATAAATATTCTTCATTGTTCAATTCCAAACAATTTGTAAAAGTACCAATCATCAAATATTTCAGTCGTATACGAGGTTTGTCAAAAAATATGAGTTTTACTCAAGAGTAAAGTACCTTTAAATTTGACAATATCGAAAAATGTTACTAAAAAATGTCGAAGCATTAGTATGAGTGAAAATTTAATTTGTTTGGTTCTAACATTAATATGATGTTAATTTTATAACTTAGTGTTTGAATGTATTTTATTATTTGCAAAATAATAAATGAATATGCACTTATTCCGCGTTTTAAATGCAAAGTTATTAAAAAACATGGAAAACCTAAAAGATTATCATGTGTTTCGTAATCACAAGAGATAAATGTTCATTCAAAATAGAAACATTGGTAAAAAATAAAATAATCTGAAGCTTCAATTTAAATGAATGTAATTACATATTTAATCGTAGTTTTCATTTTTGATCAGTTTCTTTTAGTAACATTTTTCGATATTTTTAAATTTAAAGGTACTTTACTCTTGAGTGAAACATTTTTTGACAAACCTCGTATACGAATAAAAAATTTGATATAGAATGACTGTATTCTAGGTTTTAAATAATGCAGAACTTTTTATGAAGAATGACTTTTCTTCCTGAAATTACTAATAAAAGTTTTCCATATGATTCCAACTTGGGGGGACATATTGTATAATATTTATAAGAAGTAGCAATAAAAAAAATATAAATGCATGTCAATATCTCAAAAACGATCACATCTGGGTGTAGGAGCATAATTCAAAATGAGAGAAAAATTAAGATATTTGACATTTTTGAAGTTGAATATTTTATCAATTGTTTATGAACCTTGTATACAATAAAGCAGTTTGAATATGTCAACAGTTACATTGACATTCTTACTCATACAAAAAAAAATTATTTTTTATTGGGGATTTTCAACATAAAGGACTAAACATGTCAATTTTTCATTAAGAAAAGTATCTTAAAAAGTATACTTAGACAATTTAAAATTGAACATACAATCTAAAAAGTTAATATACAGGGCATTCTATTTAAAATAAAAAGTTAATTTATGGTATAAATGTACCATATTGTAATACAACATATTATATACCAATTTTCAATACATGATTCAGATAGTTTTCAGTATATAGATGGTGTAAGCTTGTTTTAAAAGTCTATACATAATTTCAATAAAATTTAAAAAATTGTGTCTAACTACATAACAATTAATGAGATTTGTCAATATTTCAACTATCAATTGATACTAATATGAAGACTTTTTATAATGATGACAGGAATTTTGGAAAGCTGATTACTTTTTTAAAATTACAAGTTAATTAAAATTGGATAAAAATAAATGTACATTACATTTAATACAAAACTATTTTATTTCATGTATCAATACAAACAGAAAAGTGTCTTCTAATAAAATTATGTTATAAATATTGTAAAAAATAAATTGGTTTTTTAAAATTAATTTATAACAATGCATTTGGTTGACAAAATTAATACTTTTTTAGGTATTCACAATCATGAATAGAGTTTAGGTTCAGGCAATTAAATTTTCTGTAAAAAAATATTTATTTTTCAATAAAAAATAACAAGCAAAACATTGACTATTAATTAAATATGAAAAGTGAAAATATCTACATATAAATTTTTCTTAAATCAGATGGAGATGTGATCATATTACATTGTGGACACAATTTTTTAACTCCTAAAGTTTGTAGCCAGCATTCTTCACAATGAACATGCCAGCAGCACACAGAAATAACAGGTGTTCGATATCTTTCCATACAAATTAAACACTTATATATTTCTTCCTTGTTAGATTCTCTGCTCTCTAGTTCCCTAATTCTATTTTTTAATACTTCTAAAATAGGATCACCATTTGTTTCAGTAGCTTCAAGGTTAGTTCTATGTGGGTTACATTTTTTTGGTTCAATGCCTGTCACAGCTTTACGAAGGGCTATATTTTCAGGATTTTCACACGGAAGTATCACATCAGTTTCTGAATATTGTGGTGACCCATACATTTGAATATCATCAACATCAACATTTAGATCTTCATCTTCATCTGCCATACTAATAGAAGTTCCCAAATTTGAAACACCACCTTCTAACATACTTGTTACACGAACACGAGATTGTCCAGCCCACTCATATTCTTCAAAAGCTTCAACATCAATATTTTCATCACTTTCACTACCATTTGTTTCAGATCTTCTAAGACACAATTCAACATGTAAAGTCAAATCTTCATTCACCTCTTTGTTGCACACAGGGCATGTTTCTTCCAGTTTTCTTTTTCTAGTTTTTGTTCTGTGTCTACTTTGTCTATTAGAACGAACTTTTTGAAATGTTTCCCAGGTTTTATCTGAACTGCTTTTTGATGGCCCATTTGATGAGCTTGGTATATTTTTGGTACCAATTTTAGGTTTTGTATTTTGAAGTTTATTAAGTTTATCAATTTCTGAATTTAAATGTAAGTTAATTTCTGATTCTCTTATAGTTACACTACATACTGGACAACAAGTTGGATCACTTTGCCTTTTTTTAAATCTACAACTTCTAATACCCTCTTCATTTTGAAAACTACTGCCAGGAATAATTTCATTGTCTTTAGGAAACTCCATCATTTGTCACTGAGCATTTGCTATACTATGACCACTTTTTTCGTTTCTTCTTAATTTCTTACTTTTTCATAAAAATACAACAATAAAAAGATGTTTCTTGATTTTTCTTTCAACATTATTTATGAGGTTAGGTTATTTTAACAAAAAGTTTGCATTATTGGAAACTATTATAAAAGACCAGTCTTCTGTATAGAAATATAGTTAACGCCATACTAACATGAAGTGGATTATTTTCAATTATTAAATTATAAAGCCGATTTAAAATGCCATAGAAACAAATCCTCTACTCTTAAACAAAATAGTACATCAATAACAAACAATAAACCATAGATAATGTAGAGATCATAGATATAATAGAGACGATAGAGATAAACTCAACCTGTGCTGACCATAGACTACTTACATAGAGTGACACAAGAAGAGTGGTAAGTCATAGAACAATTAGCTTGTATTGTACATGCCATAGAGAAATATCTATGGTACATGCTTTATAATTATTTCGGCAAATGTCGGAAATATACCCAACATAAAGGCATAGTTATGTTCATACATTTATTTCTTTATACAAGTAAATTAGCTTTACTCAGTTTGCTATTGAATTTGATCAAGAATAAGAAGAATTGGGGAAGTGTCACATTGAGTAATGGATGAAGTTGACAGAACAGGTTATGTTTTGTATTTTGATTTTGTAGTTGTATATTATAAGTAAATGAAAATGAATTTGAGAAATTTATACATTACCGATAATATAAATACTTTGGAAGGTTTGGCCCAACGAGATGATGTGATTCAAAGTCTCAAAAAATCTCACAGGTTACTTTTTATTAAAGCTTAGTTTTTTATTACATTAAATTTTCAATTGTAAATATTGCTTATATTTTAAAATATCAACATTTGTTATTTGTATTAGAAGTTATTAAATGTTATACTTGCCTCAGTAGAATTACTAAAATTACAAAAATGATTATTAACTATTAATCAAATTAAACTAAAAAGTCTTAAATTTTGTTGTACTTTTTTAAATATAATGAAATAATTATATGATTATAAACAATTTTTTTTTATCTAGATTCAGTACTTTTATAAACAAAATGATGGGTGAATTATTGCAGTGCCAAGATGATCAAGAAAAATGTTATATTCTGTGTAGGCGATATATTAATCTAATGGATCATCTATTCAAGATATCAGATGATCAAAATTATACCAGAGCTCTTCATTCTAGTGATTACCGTAAAGTAAATCAGCTAATTGATGAAATCAGAGAAAGTCTTGAAGAAAGGTAAATTTTAATAAAGCAAATGGGGTGAATAATTTCGATAAGTCAGTATAAACCATGTTACAGCTTCCTTCAGTTCCAATCAACTATTATATTAGTATCATTTTGATCAACAGATTCAAAATATACTGAGAGTACATAATAATCATTATGATTGCATATTTTATTGGAAATATGTAGATTCTAACTAACTATTTGATAGTTTGTCAATCAATAACACTAATTTCATACAATTATATATGCAAAATGGAAATTATGTCTTACAGGGTGAGATTAATATTTATATGATAAATTTCAATCCTATTTATCCAGTGGAACATAATTTTCATTGACGCTAAACATCACATTTTAAAAATCTTGTACAAACCTACCTTTCAAATAAATTTTCTTATTATCGATAAATGTAATATTGAAAATTACAAATCATATCTCTAGCTGGATCCAAAACAATTACAGAATGTATTAAAAGAGCCCTTTATTATTACCTAGTTTATTTCACGTTCCTGGGTACACTCTCCCACCTTGATAAAGTAATTTGCTTCATAGATAAAATATGGTAAAATCATTAGCTTGGTTAGTATTACTATTTTAAGCAAGAGAATTTATTTGGAATATGGTTATCAAATCAAAGTAATTTAACTCTACTAATGCTCAATTTTTAGATATAAAAATTTGGCTTTAGAAAATGAGATAAACAGAATAAAAGCACACTCTCCTACAATGCAAATGATTACAGTACCAACTACACAAAAGCGTTTTAAGTTTAAAGGTAAGTGCTTCTCTTAATAATAATGGAATAATATTTGTATTCAAGAGCTTTCAAAATATTGTGGTATGGTATTGTCTAATAGGTTACATTGTTAGGAACTAAACTATTGTTCAAAACAAAATTGCTCTGTATATGTCTTTGTCAGTTTATTATATAAGTTGGTATGATGAATGCGATTGGTTAGCAGGATTTACTATGATCATTTTTTGCTGTTTACCGTTTTCACCCCCTTACTTAATATTCATCGAGGTCTAAATCAGTTTTCAATATTAATTTTTTATTGAAAGTCTGAAGTGCCAGGAGGACGCACGAAAAGCTTCGCCTAGGGTGGGGATTTTCAACTGCTTTGCTCTGCTCATTTAGAGAAGTGGAAATTGGTAGTAGGTGGTCAGACAAAATTGAAGATCAGAAATTACAAATTTCCTCGATACATATTTTTATACCTAGATACTCATAAACAATTTAAAATTATGTTGCTCTATGTTAGTCAGCTACCTAATAAGCCATAACTACCAACAATATATAAGTATAGTTTATTTCTAATCTCGCTACCCATCAACGATTCGTATTTATCGAACCAAACGAAATATTCCGTTTTGTAAATAACATCTTATCAATTACTCACGAATACTCGAATAGATGACCTTTGCTGAACACTAACATTTGAACTAGCCATTTTACCAGTTGCACAAAAATCTATTGCACTTATTCACTAATTGTCGTTTTTTACTCAGCTGAGCAGATTCGGTTTTTCAACTACCCAATGGACTCGCCTGCGGTCCGAGCTTCTGCAATATAAGTAACAGCGACATTTTAAAGTCATATTTCAAGAATAATGATGGGTTGATAAAAAATTCTGAGACCTAATAATTTAAATAGGTTATGTTATGTAGTTTAAAAGTCTTAGTACACCCAAGATCTGACCTCGTAAGTTCCTAATTTTTAATGTTTAGGACTAAGAACAAGGTAATGTGCAAGCACCATCATTTTGATGAAATGTGTATTGTGGTTCTACCACCTTTAGCCGTAGTCCTGTTATTAACCTTGTGCTAGAATTTTCGCACTGGTTTATAAAGCAGTCGTATTTCATTAATTGTATCAGCTGTCCGTTGTCAAACTGATCGGTCAATACATCGTCAGTATCAGTCTTTAGCACAGTACAAAAAAAGATAAACCAAATAATACACACTACAACATTTTTTGAGATAAACATAAGTTTTATTTGGGTTTTTGTTTCTGGACAGTCCGTAAACCAACCTGGAATTGCATAAAACTAGTTGCATACTTTGTTCATTCCTAGGCACTATTCTCGGAACGTTTGAAATTGGACAGTTTGAAAAAATCCGTACATCCCTCTTAGTCTATAGAACTGATACTTTGTAATAAAAAGTAGTTGTTCATAAATTAACAAAAAAATTACCTAATATGTTGCATAAACTGCTTCTCAGTATATTGACATAAGTCTCTTCCTCAAAGTTTTCATTTTTGGTATTGTCTTGTAAGACTTCTAGAATTAAAACATTTGTTCATCACATCAAACAGAACATAATCTCCCCTTGATAATGGTGAATTGGTGAACTTTGCTTAAATAATTCCATCGAATCATTAATATCAATTGCAATCACATTTATGGTATACCTATGTTGGCAGTTATCATTTCACCAAGCTATGTTTATCTTATTTCTGACTGTGCTAAAGACTGAAACAAACATTGTATTGACTGATCAAATTGACGACGAACAGCTGATGCAATTGAGGAAATATGACAGTTTTGTACACCAGTGCGAAAATTCTAGGACCGGGCTATGATAAAACTATGGCTAAGTTAGGACTATAATTTTTTGAATAAATTCACCATAAGCTAGGACTAAGGATTTTTTATTATCTCACCATAAGTTAGGACTAATGATTTTTTATAAACTAACCATAAGTGAGATAGAATAAACTCCATAACAAAATAATTCAATTGATTTGTTATTTGCGTAAAATTATTCTTTAACTAGGTTTTAAACGGCGTAGGTACCTACCTATTCAAAAGAGCTTACATACATTTTCACATAACTTCTGAAGTTGCTAGGAAAACTGGAGAAAAACAGTAGCCGAAAAATACATTTAATTTAGTAAACTCTCGGACCTTGCTACTCGAATCAACGGTGTGTAGAACACACGCGGTGCATCCCTGCTTTTCTATAAATACGCTTGTCTTTGTATATTATACTAATAGATAGATAGATAGTTTATTGACCTTCAATACAGTATTAAGTACATACAGTCATAAATACATAAAGTAAAAATTAAATATAAAAAATACGATACATCAAATTTATCTAATGTGATTAGAATAAAAGTAAATATAAATATAAACATTAAAACACAACTAGGATAAAATACTTAACAGTAAACATCTCATTGAACAGAAACCATGAAAGTAGGTAAAACTGAACTATGCTGATTAAGAGTTTTTGCAAAAAGTAACAAAATAATTCACACTATAAAAACAATGTTGCAACAGAAAACGTTTCGCTAGTTTGCTGAAAGCACCCCTATTCAACTTGCCAACGTCTTTTTCTTTATAATACTTTTTAAATACATTATATAAATTACAATCTACTCGATTGTTTTGCGATAAGCATATTCTTGATCTCGATGGTAGAAGAGAAGTCGCATTTCTAGTATTATAATTATGAAAATCCGCGTGGGATACCAACGAATCAATATTGAGATGAATATTCATCAGAGATTCATAAATGCACATAGTATATAGTACATAGTATAGTATATATATAGATGTATAGTATACAAGAATACTAGGTATTGGGAAAAGTAGAATTCGATAGATGGCGCTCTGAAATGTCAATGTCATCATAGCAACGAGTAAAACAAATCAGCTGCCGTATAAACCCTTTGATATTTAAGTGGTTTTGTGCTTTAGTATTTTGTGTTGTTAAACTAAATTTTGACTCCGAATATTTTTATTTTTGGAGTAATAGGTATGGTTGATATTTGTGAAAAGTACAACAAACGTTCAATTAACTGTTTAATTTTAGGCCTGATTTCGTGTTTTTAATTCATTTTTGATATAATTATATATACAAAGTTGCAGAGAAGGTAGGTTTGTATTGAGTAATATTTTAAATCTTTAATTCCGATTTATTTTTTCTTTGATCTGCAATGAAAACAAAAAATAGAATAACATAACCTCTTCCATAATATTTCTGATTATATAAGAATATCACCTCAGAAACGATGACAGTTGAGTTAAATAGGAAAACACAGTTTTAAACTTGTCACTTACACAAATTTAAATAAATAAAGTATGAATTTACGGTAATTACGTTGACTTGCATATTATACAAAAGCAATGAAAAACGAATTATTTTACTCGTTGCGCCAGTTACAATTTTTTCCGCCAGAGGTCTCATTGAATTCTACTCCGCCAAAATGAATACAACAACAACTCAATTTTATTTGATATATGCGACCATGGAAATTGTTGAAAAAGGTACAATTATATATTCTATGGTAATACTGAAGGTATCAGAGTATACAAAAACAAAGCATAAACAAATATAAGTAATTGTGGCTGGAAGTTGCTCCTCGTGGATGGATGCTTGTCCTCCATGGTTGGAAGATATCCCCAGCCAGTAGAAAATATAATCAATCGGTCAAAAAGTCCACGACCGACAGAAAATATTCCCCACCGGCTTACAGGATGTTTTCTACCGGCTGCACCCTGCCAGAAGTTTGTCTTTACTAGCAAAGTGCAGTAATAAAAATATACAAACAGGTACAAATAAATTTTAAACAATTGTATGTCAAATAACAACAAAATATTAACATCTAGGTACTAACATTTATTACAATATTTTGACCGAAAACGTTAAACACGAATTACAAATATCACCACTACTTTACCAAACCCTACTACACTCAAGCTTGAGCATGCAAATACTAAACTCATGCACTTGAGAGAATAAACATGCAAAGGATACTTTACCAAATAATATAAGGCTTATAATTGAGAGATCTATCCCTAAAAAAATTTCTGAAACAGAAAATCAAACAAAATTAAAAAATTCGACGAAATCTATGAAGCCTGTAAGAAAATGTTAGTGTGCTGAAAAGGAAGTCCTTGAAAAAATATCCATTACCAATGTCTGTTGAAAAAAGATCCAGATTGAGAATGAAAGGCAGGATAATATTTAGAAAAATGAGGAAGGACATGTCTTTTGAGAAAATAACCAACTCATAAAAGAAATGGAGGACAATATTTAGAAAAATGAGGAGCGACATAGCTTACCTATGTCTTTTTGAAAAATAACCAACTCTTGAAAGAAATGGAGGACAATATTTAGAAAAATGAGGAGCGACATAGCTTACCTATGTCTTTTGGAAAAACAACCAACTCGTAAAACAAAAGTATGAAAATAAAGTAGCCATTTTACATGTAACTGATTTGGCTTCTACGATATTTTAATAGCCCATACTGGGCAACTATTTCCCCAGCTTGTCATCCCATTCCATACCCATTCGACAAACGGAAAACACTTAAGCGCACTCGCCCTATCCGGTTGACTGCTTGCTTTGGAAACGAGGCTTACCGACAACCTATGAACGAGCACTATACCACAGTGTGGTACTACGTGCATCCGTGCAGGAAAAAGTCAATCGCAAACCACTCAGTTTGAACATGTGACGTGTAAATAAAAAAGTCTAGGAATGTCTGTTGAAAAAAGAACCAATTTGTGAAAGAAATGCAGGATAATATTTAGAAAAAAGAGAAACGACATAGCTTACTTATGTCTTTTGAAAAAATAACCAACTCGCGAATGAAAGGGAAAAAAATACTTGAAAAAATGAGGAACGACATAGCTTACCTATGTCTTTTGAAAAAAAATAACCAACTTGTGGAAGAAAGACAGGACAATATTTAGAAAAATTAGAAAATTAGATGTGGATGGTGCTTGTAGATGGAAATTTGTCCCCCGTGGCTGGAAGATGACCCCAGCCAGTAGAAAATATAATCAATCGGTCAAAAAGTCTACAACCGACAGAAAATATTCCCCACCGGCTTACAGGATGTTTTCTACCGGCTGCACCCTGCCAGAAGTTTGTCTTTACTAGCAAAGTGCACTAATAAAAATATACAAACCGATACAAATAAATTTTAAACAATTGTATGTCAAATAACAACAAAATATTAACATCTAGGTACTAACATTTATTACAATATTTTGACCGAAAAAAAAAAGTCAATCGCTAACCACTCAGTTTGAACATGTGACGTACTTAACAGGTAAAATAAAAAAGTCTAGGAATGTCTGTTGAAAAAAGAACCAACTTGTGAAAGAAATGCAGGATAATATTTAAAAAAATGAGGAGCGACATAATAGCTTACCTATGTCTTTTGAAAAAATAACCAACTCGTGAAAGAAAGGGAGGAGAATATTTAGAAAAATGAGGAACGACATAGCTTACCTATGTCTTTTGAAAAAATAACCAATTCGCGAAAGAAAGGGAGGAATATTTAGAAAAAAAGAGGAACGACATAGCTTATGTCTTTTGAAAAAATAACCAACTTGTGGAAAAAAGAAAGGACAATATATAGAAAAATAAGAAAGGACATTGCTTGATAATGAAAATTACCCCTCGTAGATGGAAATTTGTCCCCCGTGGCTGGAAGATGACCCCAGCCAGTAGAAAATATAATCAATCGGTCAAAACATCGACAACCGACAGAAAATATTCCCCACCGGCTGATTATAGGATGTACTTGTCTGGCTGCAACCATCCAGAAGTTTACCTTTACTGGCAAAGTGTAGAATTTAAATGTACATACATGATCAAATAAATCCAAAGTCAGGGTTTTAAAAATGGTATATCAAATATCAACACCATATTTACATGTAGGTAGGTACCTATACATTTTCAATAATATTTTCACCAAAATGTGAACTTACCTATGTTTTCTGGCAGAAGGGTTATAGAGAAGTAATAATAATTTGGAAATTATGGAGAACAATATAACTTACTCATGTCTTTTGAAAATTGAGTTTGTAAACTGTTTTAAATTCCTAATAATTTTTAACAATATTCCAAGTTCTTATATATAAATTATTAGCAGTAAGCATTTATTTACATGCAGTATATAACTTACTATATTGATGATTGTTTTAAACTATCTCAAAATTAAGAGGTACTCAATCTGTTGATACATTTTTAATCAGTTAAACTTTTTGTATAAAAATTATTCCTAAAAGATCCAAAATATTTTAAAAACACTATATTTATTCATTATCAATAGGAGTAGTAGTAGTGGGAAATAAAGGGAGGATAATGCATTGAAGAAATAGAGGAAATAACAAAGCTACCATATGTTTTTGGGAAATAAGTAAATACAATATAAATTTTATAAAATAAATACCCAACTTAATAATAAGTAGAAGGATTTGGAAAGTATATCTTATTCTATTGATAAATATTTTAAACTATTTCAAAATTAGCAGGTACTCAATTTGTTGATAAATTTTGAATTGGTCAAATTTTTGTATACAAATTATTCTTAAAAGATCCAAAATATTTCAAAAAACACTGTATTTATTTATTATTAATAGTAGTAGTGGTGGAGGGAAATAAAGAGAGGATAATACATTGAAAAAATATAGGAAATAACAAAGCTACCATATGTTTTTGGAAAATAAGTAAATACAGAATAAATCTTATAAAATAAGTACCCCATTAGGCAATAAGTAAAAATATTTGGAAAATATATAACTTATTCTATGGATGAATCTTTTGAATTATTTCAAAATTAGCAGGTGCTCAATTTTTTGATAAATTTTGAACCAGTTAAACCTTTTGTATAAAAATTATTCTTGAAAGATCAAAATTATTTTAAAAACACTGTATGCATTTATTGCTAGTAAAGAAAGAATATTATTTTCATAAAATATAGAAAACAGCAACCTATGTCTTTTGAAAAAAATATATGGAAAATTAAGAAATAGAGAATTTATTTAGTCCTATAGTAATGTAATGTTTTTCCTATTTATTTAAACAGTTTTTACCGTGGGATAAAAATTATATACTCACTATGGCTAATTACTATCGATTTATTAAAGAAACACTTACACAATATAATAATCTTAATTTATATACACACTACTTAATGTCTATTAATTTATCTACACTCGGTATAATAATTGTCCTAATTTATATTCACTTCTGTTCACTCACTGTATACTGAAACTGTTTACCGATTCACTGTATACTGAACAACTCCTCGATTCACTCGAAAACCCGCTATATATACCTAGTCCCTCAAATTTCTAGAACTTTCGCGATAAACCATTGTATGGCCTGGTACATTTCCAGAACAGTCTGGATATTACCTGCGAAAGAACCTTTCTAGAAAGATCGCATTCATCGTTTGCGACAGGACCGGCTTCGGAATTAGTGAGTTCGTAATATTGCCCCCTCCTTAATAGTAAGTTCCTCCTGGAACTCTTGTGTAGCCGGGACTGGATGTTTAAATCGGCAACTGGATCCATTCCTACAGTTTCCGGTCGTATGGAAATGACAGGGTACTGTCTGTAGAAGAAGGATGGTAGGATGTAAGGTACGATCGCTGGTTTGAAGAAAATAACAAATTGAAAATTTATCTCCTCTCTACATTTGGTAGCGACTAGAAGAATCTAGTGTGAACTATTAAAATACTAAATTTATAACAAAAGATTCGAAGGACCAGTGACGGATGTCACAAAATTGTGGAGGTGAAAGATTTAAAATGAAAAAACCTTGTCTGTAAAAATATACATACTTATTATTTTAATGAATTAAACGAATGGAGCTGGCAGAAATTGTCACAAACTAACATTAAAACCACACGTGATGATAAGCGTTCACATGAAATGGTTCTTGGACTACAAAGTAAACTTTTAAATTATATACCTACAATGAGAAACTATACAATAATTAGCAATGTTCGAAATTGAATATATACAATATTCACACACTTGAATATAAGTGGGTAGTTACAAATAAAATATCTTCAAACGAAAGGTAGAACAAATGAAACCGGCAACCCTGAAATAATTGGGGCTGATGGTGATATTGAAGTTGTACTTGATGTAGAACTTTCTCGCCAGTAATTTTTACTTTGGAGATGATTTAATTTTTATATATTAAATATAATGTACTCACAGTAATTGTAGCACTGAATTTAGGATGAATTAGGTATTACTTTTCACTAATTGTAGCTATACAAAATACCCATTTTATCGGGTGTAAATGTGTTGAGAGTTGTGGCCTACACTTTCTACATATGGTCTAGTCGACGATTTTAGAGAAAAAAGCACTCGATGAGAGAGAACTACCCTTAAATAGTTAAATAACACATGGTGAGAATGATCGAAGATCGGCTATTGGACAGGGCAGTCATTTGAAACTATTGTAGAAATTTTGTGAATTTCTACACTGTCTTCATCAGATACTGATTACGTGGGGAATAGCTGCAGATTAAAATGTGGACATCGGTATCTTCAAAGATCACTTCCACCATATTCCTAATGACTCGCCAATCCAACTGGTTGCTCCCTATCTTAGGCATCGCTAGTTTCTTCACGTTGGATTCCAGCACGTGGTCTCGAAGACTTCTTAGCGCTTCCCACACATTCCGGTAGGTGGATCGATCTTGAAATTCGTCCTTTCTTACGAGATAGAAGATGTGTCGAGAGTTTTGTTTGAGTTTCAGTGTTTTGCCAGGGGTCGGATCTGTTCTGAAAGTTTTTCTGATTGTCCAAACTTCTTTCGAAAGACGAATGCTAAACCTCGTGCATTTTTGGTATTGGCTGGGATGTTGTGTGCCAGTGAATAGTCTTCCGGGAGCGTGAACAAATCTTGTCGTTGCTCTGTAGTAACTCCAAATCTCGGTTTACCGGTACCTCCATATGCGCCCATAAATTCAGGGTCAGGATCTTCCCGGATATGGTTTACTCCTTCTTCTTGGTCATGGTCTCCTTCGAATGGCGCTAGTCGATTTTGGTGGACTACTTTCGGTTTTCCATTGGGGATCTTACTTATGCGATAAATGACGTCGTTGATCTTCTTCTTGATTAAGTATGGACCCTCCCAAGATTTTTGTAGTTTTGGAGAAAAGCCTTTTCTCCTCGTTGGGTTGTGCAACCATACTCTGTCCCCTTCTTTGAAACTGCCTTCAGTAGCCTGCGTGTCGTACCGTTTTTTCATTCTGTCGCTGGCAACTTGGAGATTCGTTCGAACCAATTCGTGTACATCGTCCATCCTTTTTCTCAACTGGATCACGTAGTCTTCTCCCGCTAGATCTTCTCCAGGACGACAACCAAATTCCGGGTCACAAGGAAGTCGCATTTCGCGTCCAAATAGGATTTTTGCAGGTGTTACACCTGTGGACTCATTGATGGCAGATCGATACGCCAATGCAAATAAGGAAAGGTACTGATCCCAATCTTTCTGGTGGCTGGAAACTACTTTGGACAGGTATTTTCCTATGGTCCTGTTCATTCTTTCGACCATTCCGTCTGACTGTGGATGCAACGCCGTTGTCCTGGTCTTCTTCATTCCCAGCTTCTCACAAATTTCCTGGAATACATGGCTTTCGAAATTCTTTCCCTGATCGCTGTGAACTTCCAAGGGCACTCCATATCGGCTAATGAATTCTTTTACCAATACATCCGCGACAGTTGTGGCCTCTTGGTTCGGAATCGCGTAAACTTCTACCCATTTGGTAAAATAATCCATCACAACCAGAATGTATTTACCACCATTTTCAGTCGTCGGAAATGGTCCTGCGATATCTAATGCAATCCTTTCGAATGGGCTTCCAACATTGTATTGTTTCATGGGAGCCTTTCTCTTGCGATGTGGTCCATTACTCGTAGCACAATTCGTACACTTCTTACACCAGTCCTTCACATCGTCGGAGCTGTTCATCCAATAAAACCTTTCACGGACTCGCTGAAGGGTTTTCTTCACTCCCAGATGACCTGTCGTGTAACTTCCTCAGTACCTCAGCTACTCTCGATCTCGGGAGAACTATTTGACGTCTATTTTCGGAACCATTATCGTTTTCTAAGATTCGTTTCAACAGGCCTTTTTCCAGGATAAGGGAGTCCCACTGAGCCCAATATGCCTTCAGTGTTGGTGAAAATCTTGACACTTCTTGCCAGGTAGGTCGCCGATTTTCTTGCTTCCATTGCCGGATCATCTTTAGGTGTGGATCATTATTTTGATCTTCTCTAATCCTGATGGGTGACCATTCTTCATTGCTTACTGTGGTTCTTGAAACTGCAGCTTCCTTAGATTCCACCTTGTTGCAGTGGGAACAGTCTGGTTGGCACGGTTGTCTAGACAGGGAGTCGGCATTTCGGTGACTCACACCAGCCCGATGCTCGATGTTGAAATCGTATTCTTGGAGTCGTTCAATCCATCTCGCGATCTGGCCCTCGGGATTCTTGAACTGCATCAACCACTTGAGTGCTGCATGATCCGTCCGAATTAGAAATTTCTTCCCATAGAGATACTGGTAGAAGTGTTCCACAGACTTCACTACCGCCAAAAGTTCTCTTCTCGTGACGCAGTAGTTCCGTTCTGGTTTGGAGAGGACTTTACTGAAATATCCCAGCACTCTTTCTTGGCCTCCTTGGATCTGTGAGAGTACTCCTCCAATTCCTACGTTGCTTGCATCAGTATCAAGAATGAAGTCTTCTTCTGGCAACGGATATCCTAGTATCGGTGCCGTGGTTAAATGTCTCTTGAGGGTTTCAAAAGCAGTTTGACAGTCTTTACCCAGTGAAAAGTTCTTGTTTCTTCTGTGAGTCGACTTAGTGGCTTGGCAATATCTCCAAAGTTCCTTATGAACCTTCGATAGTATGTGCAAAGTCCAAGAAAACTCCTGACTTGATGTTTGTCTGTTGGTTGCGGCCATTGCTTTATGGAAGCAATTTTCTCTTGATCTACTGCCACTCCTTCGTTACTCACGACATGACCCAGATAGTTGACTCGGTTTTGGAATAACTGACATTTCTTCGGGTTTAACATAAGCTGAGCAGCTTGAAGTCTTTTGAATACGTCTTGCAAATTCTTCAGGTGGTCCTCGAATGTCTTACCTAATACTACGATGTCGTCATTTTCCATTAGTCTTTCAAATGTCGCGGGCGCATTACAGAGCCCGAAGGGCATGACGTTGAACTGCCATAATCCGGATCCGGTAGTGAAAGCAGTTTTTTCTTTGTCTTCTGGGTCCATTTCTACTTGCCAATAGCCGGACTTCAGATCCAAAGTGGAAAACATTTTACTGCCAGCCAAAGTGTCTAGCGTATCGTCGATCCGAGGCAGAGGATAGCTGTCCTTTTTCGTCACGTTATTCAGCTGGCGATAGTCCACGCAGAATCTGGTAGTTCCTTCCTTTTTCTTGACGAGCACTACTGGAGACACCCATGGACTAGTAGATGGTTCTATTACTTTTTCTTCCTCCATATCTTTAATTATTCTTTCAGCTTCCTCTCTCTTCGCTTGCGGTAGCCTTCGAGCTGATTGTTTAATTGGCTTGGCATTACCAGTATTACCTCCTTTTCGTACGAATAGGTCTCGATACTGCAAGAGGAATTCTCTCATTTTCCTTTTCTCAGCTCAATTCAAGGATTGGCCAGCTATTGACAACATCTGTTCGAATCTGTCATTAGAATTGTCGGTTGTCGTTGTTTGACGAACTACAGACGTCACCGGTGTGCAACATCCAATTCTGGTTTCCTTCTTGAGGGTAATTGGGTAATCGTTCACGTTTATAGCACGTACTGGGATCTCCTTCGCTGACGTAACCAGTACTTTTCCAATTAGCACTCCTTTACCAACCTCTTCGTCGTGGTTCCAAGGTTCCATCATAACCGGTGTACCTTCTTCCATGATTCCCTATAGCCGCGCTACTATCATGGTTGCGCTTCGTGCAGGAAGAACAGTATCTTCCTGTACAGCTGCCAACATCGTTCTGCTTTCATGTGGATGAGGGAATATTTCTTCGGAACTCACCTTGATGGTTCTGTTTTTAAAGTCTAACTGGAAACCATGTAAATTCATTACGTCCATTCCCAGAATCACGTCTTCTTCGATGTCAGCTACGATTACCGTATGCGTGAATTTTTCTTCACCAATTCCCAATTGGATTTGCGTCTCTCTATGAACATTGGCACTCTACCCTGTTGCGGTCCGGAGTCGCAGCCTCGTTGGCAGAAGCTTCTTAGATTTTATTATCTCTGGCCGTATAATGGTTCTAGTTGCTCCAGTATACACCAGCAGAGTATATTTCTTGCCATTCACTTCGCCATCCACATATACACTGTCATTACGGCATCTGAAAGAGGCTATCAGTATGAGAGGGTCTTTGGAACGATCCTGGGTCGGTGCTGCCCCCTCGTGGCCGACCCATTCTAGTTTTCCTGGGACTGGGGCTCTTGGTTTGCTGAAGTTCTGGGGCGCTTACACGAGCTGCGTACATGTCCTAGCTCGCCACAATTCCAGCATCTAATCTTCCTCGGCTTTCGTTCTACCATGCTTTTTATCAAGTTGACTAACTGGTCAAATTTATCTTCGTCACCCTCTTCTTGAACGGTCCTAACTTTGTTATAACCTGACGCCTTCGTGGCTGCTTCATATTCAAGGGCAGCAGTCAACGCATCGACCAATGTTTTGGGATGGGCTAAACGAAGCGTCCTCTGCATATCAGGGTCACGTAAGCCATCAATAAAGGCTTGGATGCCTAGACATTCCATCATGTTCTCTGGTGCCGATGGATAAGCAAATCGGACTAGTCGGGCAATATCCACTTCATACTCTTGAAGGGTTTCATCACGTCTCTGCTTTCGATTCTTCATCTGAGATTGGTACAAGTGTTCTAGATGTTCGTGACCATATCGCATGTCCAACCTCTTCTTCAGCTGCTCAAAGTCATCCGTTTCTTCAAGAGGTATCGTCTGAAGCACATCCAAGGCGTCTCCCCGAAGCGCGATGGTCAAGTTCACTGCCTTCTCCCTGTCTGACCAATTATTCGCTCTAGCGGCTGCTTCAAATTGTTTTACATAATTGGTCCACGACATCTTTCCGTCGAACGTTGGGGCCTTGACTCGAGCAAAACTGCCAATAGCTTCTATTTTAGGGAGTGTTTCTGGCTTGCAGGGTTTTATTTGCTCGATCTTCTTTTCTTCTGCTGACATGTCTTGTGTTCCTGAATTTGCCATTTTTCTCTCTAACTCCTGGATTTTATCTTCCATTGTTGTTATTTTATTCTCCATATCTGATTTTAGGGACGAAATTTTATCTTCGATTTTATTTTCGACAGCGGTAATGTCATTTTTTATTGACAAAATATCGGCAGAAATATCGTCTTTCATAGTAGAAATCTTCTCGTCCATGGAGGAAATGTTAGCAGAAATATCATTCTTCAAAGTAGATATTGACGAGATTATGGTGGACGACTCGTCATTGAATAAGAATGTTTCTGGATCCAAGTTTTCACTTTCCAGTGCTATTTTCAGTCTTTCGACTAATTCACTCTTCTTTCCGGATGTTTCCAACTCGCGATTTTCCAATTCTGCTTTTAGTTCCGTCACTCTCAGGTCACATAGTCTCTTAGCCATTTTTACGTAATTATTTATTTATATTACCCCACACCTGACACCAATGTAATGTATTTCCTATTTATTTAAACAGCTTTTACCGTGGGATAAAAATTATACACTCACTATGGCTAATTACTATCGATTTATTAAAGAAACACTTACACACTATAATAATCTTAATTTATATACACACTACTTAATGTCTATTAATTTATCTACACTCGGTATAATAATTGTCCTAATTTATATTCAACACTATTTATATTCACTTCTGTTCACTCACTGTATACTGAAACTGTTTACCGATTCACTGTATACTGAACAACTCCTCGATTCACTCGAAATCCCGCTATATATACCTAGTCCCTCAAATCTCTAGAACTTTCGCGATAAACCATTGTATGGCCTGGTACATTTCCAGAACAGTCTGGATATTACCTGCGAAAGAACCTTTCTAGAAAGATCGCATTCATCGTTTGCGACAGGACCGGCTTCGGAATTAGTGAGTTCGTAACAGTAACTACCAGATAATAATATAAAGACTTACCTTTATGTAGAATAATAATCCTTGGAAATCATGGCCAAAAATTGGAAGTACACTTTGGTTCACTACCGAAAATTTTGAAAACACACAGTCTCACTACCGTAAATAATTTCGAACACACACTCCCGAAAATTTCGAAAACACACATAGTTTCAATAACGTGAATACACACACTCCCGTAAATTCGAAAATACTCTCATATTCCCGTAAATCACGAATATACATTCCCGACACGACCGTATCCATTTCAAAAATTAATTCGATACTGAAAGCGAGATTTAAAATTTATTCATTAGTCACGCTAATCAACATAAACAAGTCTTAGTCATCGATGTGATATACACTGGCCGCCCTGCTTGAAACTATAAGGATAGATTAATTCAAAAAACATTTTTCTATTTTTTTCAATATTTATAGTATACGGGGAAAGTAAAAAATCTCCAAAATAATTTATAAATAATTTTTTTATGGTATTTCACGAATTTGGACGAAAATAATTATTGTAAATTCTATTTTCAGTATAATTTTGGCGAGCAGTTTATATATCGACAAAATAAACTTGAATTATAAGGGAAATTTTACCTTCGTTTGTTGCTGTGATTCACGGAAAGAAGAAAAGAGAGGAATATCTTCTTTTTCTAAAACAGGGGATAATTTACCTGGCTTACAAAGAAGAAATATTTTATTGTATATTCGAGGGGATACTTTACCTTCATTTGTTGCTGTGATTCACGGAAAGAAGAAAAGACAGAAATATCTCTTCTTTTCTTTTTCTTATCAGGGGATAATTTACCTGGCTTACAGAGAATAAATATCTTATTGTATATTCGAGGGGATACTTTACCTTCATTTGTTTCTCACAAAATGAAGAAGGGCTAAAAGGTATTTTGTGTAGCTCCCTTTACCGAAGTTGCCACATTTATAAAAGTATAGACTGTCAGTTTCGTTAAAAATGACCTTATCTTGGTTAATTTTCAAGGAGCTCTCATTATTATTTCTCTATGGCCTCTACCTACCTTCACATTATTGTCTTTCATTATGTCTCACAAGCATCACAGACAGTCTTTGACAATCCGGATTCGACGCAAAGACCCTAAATCGTTCTAACGAGAACGCTTTTGGGTCTTTGCGCTGAATCCGGATTGTCAAACACTTTCTGTGATGCTTGTGAGAACAAGTGCTGGGACTCTGCTCATTATAGAATGCTTTCTACAGTAGATAACTATTATTACAATCGACAGCAGTCAAAAATCCTCTTGTGTTAAAGTAGATTGCGACTTGTTTTGCTATTTTTATTGTGTCTTTTTGGCAAATATGATACATTTGGAAATATAACCTATAACATAACATTATAGATATCTCATAATCGTAGAAAACGACACGTCTTCACATATAGAAAACGATAACTATCACTTTTGTCGACAAGTCGTGTAGAATAGAGTCGATAGTAGAATTCTATAGTGTGCAGAGTCCCAGCAAAGATCTATCGGTAGTCATAAGTGAATCCACAGGCCATAGAGAAATTTCTCTATGCATAGATAACCTACTTACCCACATGTCCTTGTGTTTATACTTCTGTTACCAAGATGGCGCGCTCCGAATTTAAAAGAAATTAATTTGCTCGCTCCTTGGGGAACTTTTAAATGTAATAATCACAAGTTTTAGGATTTGTGTTTTATAAGAGCAATCTCATAAAGAAAAGCAATTTTTTGCCTTTTTTTCCATCTTTGAATCTGTAGGGCACTGCTCAATATGATGATCCGCCACTATTTATTTGTATATTTTTTGTAGAGAATGATTGCAGTTTCTATATTTTTTTCTTTTTACTTCATTTTAGTATGAATAGGTACTCCTGTAAAAATGCCAATATTAATTAATATTTGACTAATTATTTAATTAAATTTTCTATTCCAAACAAAATATTAAGTTTTCAAATGTCGTAACTTCAAACCAGTGATGTCACACAAAAAGAAATTTTCTAATTTTCAAATAATAGGTAGGTACTATTATCGTTGGTAAAAGTCATCATCATTTGATGAAATTTCAATTTTCAAAAGTCTGGCAATCATGCTTTGTAGGTACTAAATTTGAATAAGGTGAATTAGGCGATTTTTATACTAAATATGAAGCAATTAATTTAGTAATTTTTATAATAATTTGAAATGTTTATCCGCTTTAGTGATTTTACATCCAGTTTTTACAATTCAACTCTTTACTCTGCTCTTAATTGTCTTTTTGTGTCTCATTAGAGGCTATCCTTGTCATATTTTGAAACAAAAGGGTATTCTTCTTGGCGGGTAAATGTTTAACAGAATAAGTTGTTGACAGTGTGTCAGTTCTAGTGAAAAATTGAATTTTGGAAAATATGGATGTCGGTCAAGCTTGTGAACCTAGTGTATCTTCGGCTGGTAATGTTATTTTTCTCGTAAAAACAACCGTATTATAGTAAAAGTGAGTAGAATGCAACAATTCTTCTAACGAAATTTGTAACCCATTTGGTACCATTCATATTGGTTAAATTAGGTGCAAGCATAAGATTCAACCAATGAATTTAATATATTTCAAATTCAAAAACAACTTTGTATGCAAAGCTTGTTTCTTTTTAATGCTCTGATAAAATAATTTTCATATCAAATAAATACTTTTTGGAAGTGGCTAACCTTCCATCAATCTGTACTGTTCAAATCAGTGGCACTTTACAGCTTGTATACTTTAATGAAGGGTATTGAGAAAGATATTTTGCTGTTTAGTGATGCTGAAATAACGTATTTTTGTTATTAGATTATTTACCATTACCTACTCGAACTAAAATTATTATTATTATTATCATAACTCCCTACCACATTACCAGAAAGAAATTTTCAAAGAAACTACTAAAAGAACTGTTTCAGTCTGATGACTAAATAAATTGCTTGTCTCCGAGAGTTTCCTTATGAACTGAGAAGGGAACACAATAGAATTTTAGGTCTCAGTGAATGTTCACTGCAAAAAAACATACATACTTACTGATCATAGAATAATAGGCCAAACTAAAGTATGTATGATGTAATAGTTGGTAGACTCCGTTTCACATAAGAAGAACCCACAAGAAGTCTAGAAGTTGCAGTCGTATGCGCGAAGAAGCTGCACATAACAATATCTGAACATCAATATCAGTAAAGCTTAAGGCTTATAAGGATATCGATATTGAGATATTGTTATCTGCAGCTTCTTCGCGCATACGACTGCAACTTCTAGACTTCTTGTGGGTTCTTCTTATGTGAAACGGAGTCTAGTACTTTAGGCTATAATATTTTCAAATAAGACTTAAATACAATTCTATGCTAAAATGAAGAAAGTCAAAGTATACCATCTCTGTGGTATAAGCTAGAAGATTAAGTATGTTAAAACTCGGTTATTTCAATTTCACAGTAAATTTATACAGTGACATTCATATTTAATTAAATAGAAACTGTCAATTCTCAAATGTTAGTTGTAAATTGGATGTTATCAAATTTGCATTCTTTCTCTTATGTCTCTAGAATTCCCTTTACCTATTGGGAACTGGAAAGGTAAGTAAAAATTAATTTTTGCTCAATTGTTTTCAGATAATTTTATTCAACCTGGAGATCTATTTATGATCATACAAACAGAAGACAATTTTCTGATAGTTGATATTCGACCTGCTTCTGATTATTCGAGAACTAAGATTAATCCAAGTAAAGGTTACATTATTAATATTCCAAGAGATCTAATAGTACCGGGGTAAGTAAACTTTATTATTAGGTACTCTATTTTTCTAGCAATAAAAACAGTTTTGTAGGACTTAATAGCTATTATTTTCTCCTACGAGATCTATTAATTTTTGCAATTTTATTATATTTAGTTTATCAGCAAACACCTTAGGACAGCGTTTGGAGCCTCCTACAAAGGAAATATGGGAACGAAGAGATACATTTGACATTATAATCCTTCTAGATGAAGCTACAGTGAAATATGACTATTTTGGTTCAATATTGGCACGACTAAGAACTATTATTGTTGAAGTAAGACCTTTTAATTTCAAATAATAATTAATAGATAGCTCCAATTATTGTACATATTTGGAATATCAGTTGTTAACTTCATTCATTATATTTTGAATCTATCATATTCTAGTGGGATACAATCCGAAAATACTCTGAAGAACCTGTTATATTGAACGGAGGGCTAAAAGAATTTGTTGAATGGTATCCCACTGCAGTTGACAATTCCCAATTGTTTTTACATCAAACTAATTCAGATATTGATGAGTTGCTTGACTTGGAGAGCATCACTTACCCTGAAAGTGGTGCAGTGAAGCAAATTAATTTGAAGATGCATTCTTCAAACTTACTCTCAAATTCAGAACAAGAAAAGCACAATGGAATGGAAGAATCGGAAATATCTTCAACTATATACGAAAACCCTGTGGGTTTTATCGACCCTACTCTTAAAGATACTGTTGAGCTAGACCCGTCAGTACCTTCGAGTGAGGAAATTGGACAAACTGTACAACCATCACATGTAATTGATGAAGCAGCGGTAAAAGAATTGGTGGAGGGAGACAAAGCTGCACAACTAATAAAAGCCAGACAGGCAGCTAAACCAAAGTTCCATGGAGACGACAAACAGGAAAATAAAGACGAGAGTATGAGAGGGAGATCATTACAAAAAGAAGATACAGAAGGAAGTGAAATTAGAGATAGAAGCCCATTTATTAAACCACCATCTGTAGATCGTACTTTCAAACCAATTCCTGTAAGTCTTTATTACTATACTTCAAATTTAAATGCAATATCTAATTTGTTCACTTGTCATTGTTAGCATACTAAATTATTGTATTTTTATTAATAAGCATAATTTTACAGGTAACTGGAGAAGGCTTCACTGGCTTAAGGAATGTAAAAAATATTTGCTACATGAATTGCTTATTACAATGCTTGAAAGTAATTCCAAGTATTAAGGCTTCTTACATTACGTCTGATCGATATCTGACTTATACGACTAGAAAACCTCCGAAAATTAATCATCATCTAGCAGCGGTAAGTGTTTCATATTCTTTTTTTTTGTTGTTCAATTTGTTATTTGCAGTTTTATTTATATATAAATATTACAGGTTCTTCGGGAACTTTGGGGTGGAACTTCGCAACGGCATAAGATTTTTTTAATTTCACAGTTTAAAGAAAGAATTTGTGAATTTGCACCTATGTATGATAAGAACACACATGAAGATTGCTTTGAATTTTTCTTGTTTCTGTTTAACGTAGTTAGTGAAGATTGTTCATTAGACATTCCTCATCAAGTGATGACAGAAAGTGAAAAAGCCTGGTTCGGCCATTTGCAACGTCGTTCTTCGTTTTGGATAGATCTATTTTATTTCCAGTTGAAAAATATGAAAGTTTGTTGCAACTGTAATAAAATAAATCCATCATTTGACACAGAGGGACTTTTATTGTTACCAGTTCCGAACAGACCTTGTTCGTTACAGAACATGATAAACGACTATTTACAAGATAATAGATTACTGGATTATTCATGTAGTAACTGCAAATCAACAGGCACCATAGTGAATCGAAAGGAGCTAACCGTGGAACCTGAAATTCTTGCTTTAGTATTAAAAAGGTAAGCAATGCAACTTTTTTAATGGTTTTCCAATTTCAATAAACCACAAATATATGAAAGATAAAATTATGGATACAAGAAGTGAGAAGAAGTATATTATATGGGTGGGACGTTATTTATAGGGCAAGTGGGAACGTTATATTTTGAAGTAGATTCTACATGCCTTACAGTTGGCAGAAGCAAACGTGAGCCCTGGTGGGCGTGTTCATGTCGCTGTAGTTGTATTTTTGTAGTAACAATTCGATATTTTGAATCGATAACCAAATATCGATAAAATAAATGTCAACTGTTAAGAGATATGTAAATAAAGTCAAACTTGCTGAAAATGTAACAAAATATTAATAAAAAAAATTATGTTGGACCAAAACTAAAACTACCGTTCGCCCTAAAAGTCTATATTTTCAAATTGAATTGAAAAAGAAGGATCAAGTTTCTATGGAAAGCAACAAAATATTAACTGGCTGCAAAACGGATACCCATCCTCAATCCTGTCAATTCAGTCTGCCTGAATGTTATCGCACATGCGCATTTTCATTGTTATTTTAAGGTAACGAGGTAATTAAAAAGTTCAACCTGTGATTATTCTTGTAAATAAAAGTAGTTACTACTTATCAAAGACAACAAATCAATATAATTACGATATTAGAAAATAATGTATGTTTGTTTACAAAGATAATAGAATAAAATAGGGTTAGGTACCTAAATTATTTTCCCCATGATTAAATGCGCATGACACAATTCGGCACGCACCGAAAAAGCTTACAGCTTGCAAGCTTGCACTTCCAAGTCGGCGCGTATGTCAGCACGAAATTGAATTATTGAGGATACTTACGTTTAAACGTCATTGTCCCAGTACGCGTGCTGAAGTGCCACTTCGCCACTAAATTGATTGGGGATGGGCCTTTACTATTCAAATTATCAGAATTTATCAAAATTACCAAAAGGACACATTGGTTATCTAAATAAAGTCTTCGACCCCAGTCAATATGGAAAATCCCCCAAAACAATAGCCATTTTATATATCCCTTCTACAAAAAATTCGAAAAACTATTGGATCCAAATTAGTGAAATTGTCTAAAAATCGGATAATCATCCTCGCATTGACAACACTGAATCAGAAAGAATAAAATGATGTATGTTGATGAAATCACTCGGTCATATTATTTCGATTATATTTAACAATTACTAATGGACAATCGTTAACATTGGCTCTTGATTGGCTGCTTGCGATGACCTTATTTTAGTTCGCATATTTTCCGGGGCTCATGTTTGGTTCTGACAACTGTAAGGTTGGTCGTTGCAGTCGTTGGGTACTTGTTTATTCTTTTATATTACACAAATATTATATTGCATTTATCATTTTAATTTTAGGTATTACTCTGCTGGTGACACATTTCGTAAAAACGAGGTAGAAGTTGATTTTCCTCTTAAAAATTTGAAATTTGGTTCCTCCAGATACAGTTGCTACAGTGTCGTGCAACATTCAGGTGGAATGACTCATGGTCACTACTACGCAACTGTCAAATTAGATGACAAACTTGGACAATGGTACCAATTCAACGACGAGACAATAACTCGCCAATCCAAACCAATAAATGAAATTAGTCAGATAAGAAATTCAGCAGCAGGGTTCTTTTATGTTCGGCATGCAATGTAAATGTGATATATTTTCTGAATAACATTGAAACTCATTCCAGTCAAAGTATTTTTGATATAAAATGATATTATAAAATGTTCAGGTTCCTTTTTTATTATCTTAGTGCTTGATAAGTGCCTGCTACTAATGTTGATAGTTTTTAAATATTTAAATTATTTATTTAAAAATTGTTGATTATCTCACAGAATTTTAAAATTTTATAATTTCCATTGTGTTTTATTATTTCTAAATTCAATATTTCATATAAAATTCCTATAAGATGGGAAATATATATTTTATAATGACAAATAGTGAATCATCTATAAGACATGTTTGCAATTTCGTTATTACCTATCAGAGCTGTCAGAAAAAAGTATCTTGGTTACTTTGAAGTATCTAAATTACTTTATCTTTATTTTTCGGCAAAAAGTAACTAGTATATTTTTTAAAAGGAACTGTATCTTGTAACTTGAAAAAATATCTTAGGTCACGGCCGTTGCCAAGCGGCGGCGTAAACAATATCATTTTACAGCTGAATGCGTACCTATCCTCAACTTTACATACGGATAATATATAAAGTTACTATAAAAGTATATATATTTTTAATAGTAACTAGATACCCAAAGTAACTTCAGATGCTTTATCAAAAAGTAACTTATCTAGTATCTAGATACCTACTTTTGCAAAGTATCTGACAGCTCTGTTAGCTACCATACATGTAATTATATCTTATTGTCATTATGTTTATTGCAGCATAGACTTGTTTGTAACAAAAATTATTATTTTTATAATGTTATTGCTATTCTTAACAACGAACTTTTATGCGTTTTATTCTAATTTATTGCAAAAGTTCATCAACGAAATCTTTAAAATTGTTTCTCGGTATTGCTGTTAATATGTAAAGATATTGTAGAAAGTATGTAAGGACCATCTGTTTTAACTGCCCATATATTTAGTGGCGGTATTATTGTGCACTCTTTATATGGAATTTTGACTTTATTTATAGTTTTTCCTTTGTAGAATTTAATTTTTGAGACTTCTTAAATTCATGTCTTCTACTGTCACTTTCTTCTCATAAGTCCTAGTTAAAAAGTTTCTACTGTCCCGTTTGAATGTCTACCAATCTATATTACTTAAGATAACAAGACACCCTCGCATTTTAAAAGAAAATTATCGGATCCTCAAGTTACTAGTGAATATACCATATCCGCCAAAATAAACAGTAACGAAAATTAATAATTAGATTTATTTTTGAATCTCCATAATTCAAGTGTTCAAAATGTTCCCCATTTTGACACAAATAAGTTTCATATCGATTTTGTCACTAAATATAATTATAAAAAGTGTTTGCTGTAATTGTTAAAACATTTTTGATTCTTTCTCGTAGTTCTGGAATAATCGTAGGTAAAGTGAATGCACAACTTGGTCAAAAACACCTTCTTCGTTTTCGTTAGTACCGACTATTTTTTTACGACCTGAAGAACCTTTACGTTGACACAATTCACTTCCATTGCGACGAAATTTTTCAACAACTAATTTATCTTGCAATTTTTCTAGTTCAACAAAAACTTATTCAATCTGTTGAAATTTGAACGTCAGCTGAGTTGCTGCGTATTGAAATACATTCGGTTTTTCAACAAATTTACCCGATGGGCTTGCAACAACCCGAGCTTCCACAATTCAAATTAAAGTCCCATTCGCAAAATTATTGTTTAATGTTAGTTTCCAACAGCTTATTTAGAACTTATATAATTATGTATATATTAATAAGTTTTGTCTTGTTATCGCTATTGACAATTGCTCCATTAGGAAACTGTCATGCTGGTTATTTTATTATGTTTAGCAGGTTCACAATCAGTTATCACCACAGCTCAATATTTTCTTCTATCTTTGTTAATGTATTCCCTCTCTTGACCTTTTTGAGCGTTTTCAGACTTTTGGTTACATGTAGCTGATCCCTATTTTTCCATCTACTTTAATTATCTATTCTTCAAGTCGTTTAATTGTTTTTTTAACTCCTTTAGGTTATAAGATACCCTCTTCACTCAAGCGTTCAAATTTTAAAACTTATTAGGCGTTTTGCTGCGAGGTACCGTTGACTCAACGTTACACAATTTCTCGGGACCGTAACGTTTTCGCGACAGGTCGGTCCAAACTTTTGTCTTTGAGTATACCTCAACGGTACGCAAATTCATGGACCGTGGCGAGTAAGGTGTTTTTAGGAGCGGTTGACGATTGACATTTATAATCATATAACCTATAGGAATATAAAAAAGTTAGTTATTTGAAAATAAATCGAAAAAATTGAGGTATTGATTCATTTTGTACAAAATTATGAAAAAGTAAAAAATCTGTAAAGATTAGGATGGGACTAGGTCCTCTATAGAGATTAGATTATCCATATATGCATATAGATATAATAAACCCTAAACAGGGGATCATTTTAATTTTAATGTTATCCTATATTTTTAATTTATGACGTCAATGTGTTGTCAAAGTTTCTTGTATAAATTACCTGACGAGTAAGTAATTCTTTATCTACTTCTTTTATATTTTCCAACTTTTTTAATTACTTGCAGATAAGCACTGAAGATGGCTTAATAGCCGAAAGCGCTCTGCGATTTTAATAAATTAATATTTACACAGAATACAAATATGTTTTCTTGAATATATAATTAACACGATATTAATTAATAAAAAAAATTAAATAAAAATAATCACAAAAGGAACAAGCACGTCAGAGTAATCAATGATCAAGGCCCAAGACCAGACCAACGCATTTTTGCGAAGGAACCAATAAAAAGAAATAAAAACACATTAGAAAAGGATAATGATAGTACCGTTCCCATTGAATCGGTAGTCAACCGGTACCTCGCGGCAAAACGCCTATTGTTACTTATCGTAATTTTGTTAATGATAAATTATTAATCTTTGGGTTACTGTTGTACTATAAATATAAAAACTATGGAAGCCCTACATAATTTATTTGAAACAATGGTCTATGATTTGATAGATAATTTCAATTTTTGTAAAATGTATCTATGCTAGTCGTAATTTTGTACGTGCAATGGTAGTTAAAATTAAGATAAATTTACATATTGCAATCATGTATTAAGAGTTATTTCGTTTTTATGTTTAGTTTGACTTGTATTATTTAATGTTTTAAATAAATTCGTTCGTTTATGTTGATAATGGTGATTGTTTGAACCCTTATCCCCAGCTATTCTTCCGTCACGAATTTTTTCCACTCTTTCCTATTTTGAGCTAAGTCCTTCGCTTCTATCCAGCTTCTTCTTTTTTTGTCCAGTAATCCAGCTATTACCTTATCCCAAGTTTTTCTTGGTCTGCCCCTTTTTTTATTTTTTTCAATTTTTGCTTTCCATATTCTCTACTGGTCTTCGTTCATCCATACGTTGTAAATGTCCCCACCATTGTAGTTGTCTTTCTTCTACAAATTCTAAGGTTGATTGTATACCCAGGTCTTTTCTAATATCTATGTTTTTCATTCTATCCTCTTTTGTTACACCTCTTACTCTTCTCAAATATTTCATCTCTGTCGCCTGTATTTTACTTTTTTGTTGTCCTGTTAACACCCATGTTTCACATCCATATGTAAGTATTGGTCGATATATTGTTTTGAATACTTTTAATTTCGTTTCTTCAGATATTTCTTTTTTATTGATAAATTTTGTATTCATGGCATAGTATAGTTTGTTAGTTTTAACTATTCTATTATTAATATCTGCTTCCTGTGTTCCGTTTTCGTCACTATTGTTCCAAGGTACTGAAAATGTTCAACTTGCTCTATTTTGTCTGTATCTATTCTTACATTTATTTCCTCTTTGTCGTCTCCAATGACCATAACTTTTGTCTTGTGTTTGTTTATTTTCATTCCCATGTCCATCATTGCTGCATTCTACACATTTATGTTTTCTTGTAGCTCTCTTTCATTTTTTGCTATTAATATGAGATCGTCTGCAAATGCTCCTTCACCGATGTATAACATGCACAATTGTAAAGGTCCCACACATACTTTTTTACTTAGTTTTGTGCATTTCTTTATGATCTCATCCATGTAAATAATAAATAACAAAGGGCTTAGGCTCCCTCCCTGTCTTAGTCCCATATTTGTAGTGAAATTTTCTGACATATTGTTATTTCTTATGACTGCGTTCTCATTTTTCTCATAGATGTTCTGTATTATTCTTATTATTTTTGTATTCAATCCCATTTCTACTAATATTTTCCTCATTTTTTCTCTAGTTACTCTATCAAAGGCTTTTTCAAGATCCAGGAAAGCCACGAATAATTTCCTTTTTTCTTGTACCGTTTTTTCTGTCAACTGTTTGATAGTAAATATGTGAGCTTGGGTACTTCTACCACTTCTAAATCCACTCTGTGACTCCTCTAGTGTATTTTCTATTGTCGATCTGATTCTTTTCTTTTTCTCCAGTATCTTCTCCAACATTTTCATCTAGTGCTAATTAATGTTATTCCACGATAGTTATTGCAGTCTTTCACATCACCTTTCTTGAAAATTGGTACAATTAGTGCTTTTTGCCAGTCTCTTGGTAGCGTTTCTTCTTCTATTATTTGATTAAAAATTTGTAACATCATGTCTTTCCGTTTTTGTCCAACGTGTTTAATCATTTCTGATGTGATTTTGTCATATCCAGGGGCTTTTCCGTTTTTAAGTTCTGTTATAATCTGTTCTATTTCCTCTTCACTTATTTTCATTTCTGCATCTTCTTGCATACCAATTTGTAAGTGTTTCTCTTTATCTTATGTTTCATTAAGTAGTTCCTGGTAATATTCTTTCCATCTTTGCATAATTTCTTCGTCTTCTGTTAGTATTTCTCCGTTCTTATTTTTTTATAAAGTATGTATCTCGCTTTTGTTCTGTTTTCATATTCTTTAATGTTTTATAAAAGAATTTCTGATTTGCTTTGCAGTCTTCTTCTATTTTCTCTCCAAACTTTTTCCCTTGTTCGCTCTTCGATGTTTTAATTAGTTCTTTTGTTTTCTTCCTTTCATCCTTATATTTATTATATTTCTCTTGTGTTCTATTCGATAAGTAGTTTTTCCATGCCATTTTCTTTTGTTTCACTTGATTTTTTATTTCTATTGTCCACCATGAAGTATGTTTCATATTATTTTGTTTTCTATGTATTCCACACACCTTTTTTGCTATACTTCGATTGCATTTTTGAAGTAGTTCCATTTATCCTCTATACTTCCGTTTCCTACTTCTTCATAATCAAGTTATTTGTCTATTTCCTGTTCATATTTCAGTGCAATTGCTTTATCTCTTAATGTATAGGTTTTTATAGATTCATGTTGCAGCTTCTCTCTTGATGTAGGTGGTTGACTTATTTTTTCATCGTCTTTAAATTTGGCTTCTACTACATAATGGTCACTGCCGATTTCTGGTCCTCTCTTAACTCTTGTATCTTTTATTGTATATTGATATTGTCTTTCTATATAATCTATTATCGACTTTTCATTCCTACTCTTTACTTCCCTTGTGTATTGTGGATATCCTTATGCTGGCACCATGTATTAGTTATTATCAAGTTGTTTTTTAAACAAAAATCGATCATTCTTTTTCCATTATTAATTCTAAAATTTTCTCCGTAGTTTCCTAAAAGTAGAGAATAAGAAAGGTGTATTTTTTGAAGATTCTTATTAAGTATATAGTCCTACTGAAAGCAATATATAGGAAATTGAAAGGCGAAAGTAAAAAAAGAGAACTATGTAATAAGTAATACATTTATTGTGGCTGTACGTGTCCTTCTTAATTTTATCTTCAATAAAATAGAATATGACAAGTACAAATAGTATCTAATAATAAGTAATATATATACATCAAATGTAAACATGTGCTCAGAGAACAGTGACATGCACAATTTTTACACTATACGTGAACAATTTCCTAACGAGATCATTGACTATAAAATGCTAAATCTTAATAAATACAACACTATAATGAAGGCAAAATATAACAAATGTATTATTCGCTTTCGTCAGTATATTTAGGCGGTGGGTCACAATGCATTTGCAATATTTGAAAGTTTACAAAAAGTAACATTTTATAATTCCAATTAATGTAAATAAAAGCAATAACGTAAAAAATTAATAAAATCACATATCAATGACTGATTGAACAGTGACAGACTTTTTTATTAATTACACTCATGATAGTTTTAACGATTAATAAAAAAAAACGACATTACACTTTTCCCTTTACGAACATTTTGAATTACATTGAATATGAAAATTTTACATTGGAAATATTTACTGTGCAAAATTGAAAACATCTCGGTATACCTGGTACAGTAGAAGTTCATGTCAAAAATTAATACCAAATTAGTTATAAATTAAATAACTTCAAAGGGTAGCCCTCAACTGCACTCAGACTTGGAGACCAATGGAGATTAAGTTCAATCTTGAAAGTCATCCAACTGTCTACATTTTGCAACAATCATAAAAATGTACTTTTATAAATATATAGATTGCAATAGCAATTATTTTGAAAAAAATAATATAGCAACCATTCGAAATATCTCTGGGACTCGAGGTAAATTAAATGTCTAATTTGATCAGTATATTTTTGATATAAACTTCCAGTAGGTACCTATATTTTAAAGTTAGAGCCTTAAAATTTAAAAACCACATATTCAGTTGTTGAAAATGTACCAATTTCTGTTTATTGTCATTTTATTTAATAAATGTGTAGAACCAGGGCTGCAGCTGGAAATACATGGATTTTTTCCAACGTTTCTTATCACTCAATAATATTAAATGCAATATGGTGGGGGACACTATAAACCCCCATAAAAATAATGCAGATATCACAGTATAGAAGGTTTAGGTTACGCTACTTATGAGCGTCCCTCACTCATCAACGATATTGTAAAAAAAGGAAAGGATAGTGTTTCATTTTTCCCCCTTTAAGAGGAGAGGAGCTGCTATAGGCTTGCCAGAGACCCGCTAGCCAACATTGGAAGGAACGAGGATTTTTTGGTCCATTGGATGGCAGTTGAAGCAACGGTGCCCGAGAGAACTCATAGCAGGTCCGACGGGCCTGGGATTTAAACCCGGTCCTTCCGAAGGCAAGGGGAGAGCGTTACCACTCTACACCTCTACTGTGATATTTGCATCATTTAATATGGTTTTGTGGCCTCCCCATTCACAATATTACATGGCATATCGTTTGTTAATGTTGCAAAAAGCTACCAATAAATTTGAGCTGTGGTCCTGGTTTTACATGTTCACTTTTTATTTAAATATTTGACTAATAAAATTTGGAAATTATTAAAAGACAACTAATATTTATCACATCGTGTTATATAGGACAAGTCCAAGTGACGTATTGTGACAGTCGCCCTGATGAGAAACCAGCGTTCTCTGCACAACACGTGGTTCTTAATAGTTAAACATAACATCAAAAACAGATTAATAAAAAAACTCAATATAATAAATTAAAAATGGTAAAAATCACACGTAAAATACACACAGTGGGAGCCGCCAATGTAAACTTTTTAATGCTGAACAGAAATTATTGAATTTCAATTTTTCATTAAACAAAGTACGGCGGCAAATTGAGTAATGACATCCAACTGTTAGATAAAAACTTTCATTTGTAAAGTTTGGACAAACTTCTAGAACATGTATATTCTAAAAGTCGATATGAATTGATTAATACCTGAACTATTATTTTGATAGCATCAATTCGTTAGGGTCTAATCGTTAAAGCACTGTCAATTTGATATTCTGAAAATTAGTCGGAAATACCAAAATTTGTTACAACTGAGCACAAGGCTGTGTATGACGCTAATAGCGCTGGAACTGGTTTAATGTATTTTCTATCAGTATTTAAAATGAATTGGATTTATGGCAGTGTTTTCATTATTTTATTCATAGGTCTACCATAGAATTACATGACTAGTTACTAACAACGTTGAAGCCAAGATTAAATAAATTATGATAATCCAGTAATTAAGAATTTTTGTTATTCAATAAAAACTGTTTCCATTGCCAAAACAACATTGCGACATAATAACGATTGAAAATCATTCAACCTAATATCTGAGGTTGTTTCTTTGAGAATGTTTAAGACATTAAATGAAATGTTTCTATGAAATCCTGAAGACAGGCGTTTATGTTATGAAGAACGAAACTCATAGGCAATACAATATTCGTTAATCTTCTATTTTTTTGGTAGAGATTCAAGAAGTTGAACTGATTGCTTATACTATGAATATCAGTTACTATATATTGACGTATTTATCTCTTAAATTTATAAGTAAACTGATTGCTGCTTTTTGGGCATTTTAAAGACAGTTATTACTCAAGAAACTACCAAATCCACTAGATCAAAAACCATTTTAATAACCTATACATACGATAATGTCAAAATCCTATTCTCGTATACGTTCAAAATTAGCCAATTTACAAACTTCAACTACACCAGACCATGTATTTAAAGTAAATACATAAAAATAGAAATGCAGCAGCATAAAGTTACAAAGAGGATTCCTAGCATAATCACTGTTAAACTAGACCGACATCATCGTGCAATTGAAGTACAATGTAAGGAAGGGGAAAAAATTCATGTATATCTTACATGACACCATTTGTTATTTCCAATCAACTATTTACTAATACAATAAATGGAATTATAAAACCAACACTTTTTATAATACATATTACAATTCTAACAAAAGAATATACCATAATATGTAACTATTGCACACATGTAATTCAATATTTAAAATTTACTCAGGCCTTTACGCTAGAGACTACCATAAAATAACTATGGAATTTTTTTTTTTTCCGAATAATAAGAAATAATTTGATAATTTATAAGTACACAAGAAATATAAGTAAATTATAGAAGATGGGGCTTGATTGTCAATTTTAGACAAAAAATAAGAGATGCACGGGTTATATTTTTCTATCAATCACAGATTTTTTTACGATAAACAACTTTCAAGTCATTTATTACACTATAACGTTTTTAATACTACATTAAAATTTGAAAGGGTATATATTCGCTTTTAACGGGTAATTTTGTTCTATATTCAAAGGATATTTATCGATTTTTGTTGTTTTTACAAGCAAGTTATTTGTATGTAAAGATAATATTTATGGTATACTTATACTAAAGCAGATCAAATAATAATTATCAAGGTATTCTGTTCATAAGCAAATACATTCATTCAATTAGTAGGTATAATTTTTATATGTTCCGTCAGATTTATTAGTACACAATGTTAAAAATATGATACTGGATACCTGCAGATTTGTCGGATTTCAAGTATACTAACTTGAAATAAACTCTTAGCTTGTACTATCAAGAAGAGTATTTCGTTTAAAATTCGGTTCTGTCACAAAAATTGGGACATTTCTTTTAGTTGCCGTGGTAACTAAACAAAATTAAGGCATCTTATTGGTTAAAAGGTAGTGGTGTGAAATTTTCGGCATAATTCTTTGCTGTGTAATACTACTCTTGCTGTATAAACTTTTTCTTTTGTATGATTTGAATCAATTTAATGTTAGGTACTTTATAACTTTATATCTAGGAAATCCGACAAATAACAGGAATCAGAAACAAAATGTTTGCAATGGATCAAAATAATGAGGTTTTTCTTTACCACTATTTTAGGTTTCTCAAAAATTAATGAACACTTATTACAGGGTTAATGCGATGTAAATGAATTACTAAATGCAAAAAGTGACAGTTATGTTTATAGGTAAAATAAGAACGGTATTTTTCTTTGTATATTAATTGGTGACAAAATTGAAATAGTTAAATGTAGAAGAGGAGTTTAAGAAGATATCCCGTTCTACATTTGAAGTATATATATTGACAGGTCGTGATATCTACAATGTTATACTTTTCTTGGTAAACAAAAACTTTTAGCCACGATTTAGTGACATAATTTGATTATACAACTACTTTGGTAACCCTATCGATACTGATGAAATGAAAATTATAAAAAAGTTTTCAGCTCGATGTGTACAACTCAAACTAACGCCCTGCGCATAGGAGACGCACAGCTCACAGCAGTTTCTGTTCACTCTACTATTAACTCAAATCAAGACTCCTTGGTGGTGTTCAGCTTCATAATATAGCTATTAGCGACAAGTGTCAAATTTTTTTCATGGATGTCTCTTTTTGCATTTAGGGAATCAAGTATACCCACAATAAGTTCTGATATAATTTTATCAACTTCCACTTAAATATAAATCACATTAAATTTTGCACATACGTTAATGGGTTAACCATATCTTTTAAAAAATCCAAATTAAAACCAATAATTTAAGGAAAAAACGACAGGTTAATCCAGTAAAAAATTAAAAATCACAAACATTTATGATTACTTTAATTTCCATTAAAATCATATGAAAACCTGAAATGCCGGAAAATATGCCCATCCCGACGCTTACTGGTGAATGTAAGTACGATTAAACTGATACTGATGTCCTAAATATAAAATATCATAGACTTAGTAAACGATAAAAATAAAGCAAGTCAAACAAATAATATTTTTAATTATACCATTTAGCATACAGGAATGTTACCATATCGCTACTTCCGACAAGAGCATCACAGCTCAAAATTTGCCAATGTTGGGGTTTTAAAACAATATTATTTGAAAGACACCTATTTTTACCAGCAATATGACCTAAATTAATTTCAATTATATATACTTATTTACAACCAAACCCAATTATATAGTAGTTATGTAAGTATAGCAAATTTGGATTGCTTCTAATGAAAAATGGTAAATTTCAACTTGTCTCATTTTTTTCGGAAAGCAACGATATGATAAAAGACGGATTGTATTATCTCCAAACAATATATTTGGGAAGAACTCAGATCACGTAACTTTATATCTAGTATAGTAATAATTGGAACTGGTGTAAAAGTGTTTCGATGGTTCAAATAAACAAATTCAACAATCTTCAGTTCTATATTGTATGGTTGCTCGTCCTGACCAAATACCAAAAAGCGTTAGTGGACAGTAAACTTTGATACATTCATTTCAACTAGTTTTATTTTTGGTGAAAAATTTATTTCAGCTAAACTTGACGACCTTTAAATAGCATTAAACAAATAAGTCTATATCATCATTGTAATGAAATATTATAAACACCTGCATTAAACAATATGAAATCCTGATAACGGAGCAACACTATATAAAAATAATGCGGATATTCAGTGTAAACTAGAGAATAAATATTATTTAAGAATACACATAAAATTTTTTTAACGAAATTTTACGAGTTATAGACATAGAACATAGAAAACATATTTAAAATAACATCTCATAGTAACAAATGAGAATGTTATGTTTACAAATGACAATGGGACTTATAAAAATTATGATAAAATCAAACCATCAGTCACGAACCAGAAACAAAATTTTACAGTTCAATATTCTATAAAAATAATGTACAATTCTTATACAAGATGTTTCTATATTTTTCACAGCATACAACATCTTAAGAATTTTATTTCAAATAACTCTTGAATGTCCAGGGTCAGTAAAAGTCTACCTTAGATAATCTATGATTACATCAGCTATGTAGGAAAAGTGAAAATTAATTTATAAGATATATGGATTTCTGTAATGCTTGTGACAATTTCAACTGATTACTTTTAAAACCTTGTTGCACCTACTTATTGTATATATTGTTAGCAACAATTGATAATATTTTTTTAAAGAAGTATTCAATATAATGCCAAATTGGTGCTAAAGGAAAAAATAATAAAACGATTACATAGTAATAAAATATGGTATTTAAAAAAGATTCAATTAAGTGGAACGTAAAAATATTTTTCTGAATTGTAAAAGTGTATGTGCGAATTTGAAAACATCCTGTATAATACTCAGAGCAAAGTATGATTAATATATCCTACATATATGTTGTACAAATACATTTAGCAGATTACAACAGAAACAACAGCTACATGACTAAAAACAAAAAGCTTGCATTCAAATTAAAATCAGTGTACCTATTTGATCATTTTGATAAGAATTAAGGTTTGGCAGCACTTCAACTGTATATTTGGTTCTATAAATAATGCAGAATATGATTTTGGGAGAAGACAAGCTTTCAGCGAAAGAGCTTGATGAAGAGAGGGTTTAACAAAAACTTGGCAATATATCTACCCTTTTCACCAGTTTACAAGGGTGGGTAATAGAAGAACAATAAATTGGAGACATGATGAAAAATAAATTGTTTTTATCTAGATCAGTGGAGGCCAGCCCGCGGCACGCATGCCACTGGGTGACACGCCTGACCTAGAGTGGCACACCAGGTTTGTCAAAAATATAGGAAACATTACAATCAGCGTTATTCTGTAACTCGAAATCGAATAGGAACGCTCAAGATCGAATCGAAAAAGTTTCCAAGCATGTTTGAATCAAAATCTAAGATTGAAATCGTTCTCGCGTTTAGAGCGAAATATTGATTTGTAATTAAACATGGGCATTGTGAATGCTGAAAAAATAGAAAATGTGATGAAAAGATTAGTTGAAGAAAAGACAAAAACAACTCATTTGGAATATGTATCAGCAGTGGCGGCGATCACAGCTTAATTTTAGACCGTCAATGGGATGAAGTGAGCATCGCGGGTGTTTGAAAGAGTTCGCAGAGCACCTACGTATGGCCCAGCTATATAAAATATAAACGATCGCGCGAAATAGGTTATTTCACTGGTGGACTTTACTTCGGCATTTGGTTTCTTATTTAAGCTGTGGCTGGGCTGCTTCTACTCTGCAACACAATCGAACAGGAGTGCAGCAGAAGCACCTAAATGTCAGTGTCAGTCGAATTGCGGACATGCCGATCCGACGCATTCATTCCTAGTTACAGAATACGGCTGGGTATCATTAGACATCCCAAAAAAATTAGGATAGTGCAATTATTTGTAGCCTACGATATTTTAAATAAGTGGCCTAAGAGGGGTTAATTTTATTATACAATTTTTATCCTACAGCGCTTTAGAAAAAAGAATGTCTCCATGCAAATCGCTATTTACTTCGCAGGCACTTATCTCGATAGAAATATTGTATCAAGAAACTTATCAATCTAACAACCCATCGATTACATATCCTATTACAACTCACAAAGATAACTACAACCTAGATCCGAAGATATGTATAGACGTAATTTTTCGGCTAAATGGACTTAGAATGTACCCTTGAAACATGCGACAGTTTTATTTAATATCAAGATATTGCGAATATCTTAAGATATCAGTGTTTAGTTGTTGAACAGGAAATAATGTAATGGTTTAGTATCAAATGAAATAGTAATATTACAATGGTAAATATGCCACACTAATACAAAAATTGTTTTTTTTTAAGAAACGGGTTAAAATATTTCAAAATTATAGAGGTTGTTAAAATCCTAGTCTTCAATAATATATTGGATCTACTGAACTCCGTACAGTAAAAAGATACTGTTAAAACAATTCGTAAGAAGAGAAAAACTATTTTTTGATATTAATATATAAATTCTATTGACGACTCTTTTATACGCGTAACGTTAGAATTTATGACCAGACTAATATGGGTGCGGGAAACATATACAATGGTTATAACGAATTTTCATCTACCAATACCGCAAACGAAAATATACAAAATTTGTTACTCCTTTTGTCTTGTAAATTTGAGAACTAGTACCAAAATGAAGACATCTAGAGCATTTTAGACAAATTTCGTAGTTTTCATTCAGAGGTTTAGGACGAAAGTATGTCAAAACGTCGTAAAAAATCTCATAGATGTTACAATCATGTGCTTAAGGTTTGTGAACAACTTTTTAGAACACCGATGGATTTCAACAATCCTATATAAATCTACTTCACTGAGATAAAATAACAAAACAATATTCATAGCATTCAAGTGATATAAATAAATATTGCACTATGAAACAACAATAAATTGAAAACGATCACTTTAGAAACTTGCACTATACGAAAAACGGAACCAATTATTACAAAAATGGTAGTATTGAGTTTTATTCATTTTATCGCTTTACTTTTAGTCCAGGCAACGAAGGAAAAATAGCGGAAATAATTCATGTAGAAGCCAATTTTGGCACACTTGTAGGGGAAGGTGTTCTTAACTGCATACTAAAAGTACTGAGGGGGTGAAGCTAAGAGTGCGGGGGGTCTTTGAAGGTCCCTTTTTCAGTTTTTGGTTAACTCCAAAAATACCTTCTCGAGCGAAAAAGTGTTCATATACTAAATTAATCTACATAAAATTTTCTATAATTTTCTATACACCATTTTGCTAGGATGCTTAAAGAGATATGGAGGCGGAAGAGTTGCCATGTCTGATTTGGGCTTCATTGACGCTTTCAAAAATGCCGAATACCTATGTTCGTTCAGGTTGTCTTGATGAGCAGGAGCTTTGTATATAGCCAAAAAAAGCTTTCTCGCCAGCCTGTTCAATATCCTCAGGTGATGCTGAGGGATCCTTGAATATTGTTGAAATGTCTTGAGTAAGGCCAGGATTTTCTGTGAAAAGCTTAGCGATTCCCACTTTACTCTTTCCATGTATCGCCGAGGTGGTGTCGCATCTGGAGAAGCTATGGAGAAGGAGAATCGTTTTAGCGATTGGAAGTTGTTGAAGTTGCCGCACTGAAAACAATTTGGATGTACAACAGCTTTATCCAACCCGCACCTCACAATAGTGCCGTCAGCATCCCCTGTAGCAATAGTTGTTTCAAACCCGGCTGCTATAATTTTCCCAATGAACAAGTGAATCAGCCTTGTTTTGTTCTCTTCATTAGCAAGAAAATGCTCTTGTTGAACTGTGATGGCCGTGCTTTCATGAAAGTTGATGTTAACAGTAGTTTTTGTGATCCCTCTTCGCTTCTGCTCCGCTCGTTTTGTGCTGTCGACATCACTATAACCATCAAAAACCACCATACCATTTTCGCCGTAATGTTTCTGTACATAGGCAATGTACTGATGGCAAATCGATGAAATTTCGGAGGACTGTTTCCACTTCATGCGGTGGAAAAGGAAACCGCCATCTAATACAACGGTGCTCTGGGTGAGATCGAGAGTTGCGTGGTCCTCTGCTGGCAAAACATCGTAGAGGGCTGATTTTTTTCCTTTTCGCATTCCGCCTTCGTTGCCAAGGGGTATGGAGTTAATTCATATGCTAAAAGTTCTGCTACATCGCTGTCGTTCTTTTTTACTATGACAGTTCGTTGAAAAGTTGTCAGAGGGTTAATAGTAACTTTCTTACCATGGATTTTAATAGGGGTGCTCATACTGGCTATTGACATATCTCCATAAGCATTGATTCTAGCAAAAAAGTGTATGGAACCTTTTTCATAGAGAATTTTATGTAGATTAATTTAGTATATGAACACTCTTTCGCTAAAGGCATTATTTTTCGAATTATCAACAAAAAACTGGGAAAAGGGATCTTTAGAGACCCACCGCACCCTTAGCTTCACCCCCACCCCTCAGTATTTTTAGTATGTTCTTAAAGACATCTTCCCCTACAAGTGTGCCAAAATTGGCTTCTACATGAATTATTTCCGCTATTTGGTATTTTTCGGTCTCAGACTCAGACTTTGTTTAATCAACTTTATCTCATTTTTCTACTGGAGATTGGTTACAAGACTTTATACACTGATTCTTATGAAGGAATTTTGGTCTAGAACTCCGATTTTTTTGCATGTTTTCAATGTTTTAACCTTCAAGAATATCCTTTTTAGGATTTTTCTAAATTATAATTGTGAGAAGCACGAATTACCTAATTAAATAGAAGGCAAAGAAGTGGGAGGTCACAGCATATTTTTTGCGATTACACCATTTTGTATCAATTGGCTTGATTTAATCTTTTGGTTCAAGTTCCTTAATAATAGAAGTATTTTTTCGTTATACTTCTGTTTAACGCTTGTCTACAATAGGCGGAAAACTAAATTTTGAGATCAAAAATTCGAATCTTGACGACCGACGGTTGCATACAAGTAAAAAAATACTGGTCTTGTAATCTTAATTTCTTCAAAATTTGATTTCTCGAATCAAAATACAACCATCCTAAATAGATTCCGAATTTGGAAAATAAAACTAGCATAAAAGCTTAAAATTCGAAGTCGTCTATATAGAAAATGATCATTAAGATTTATGGAATTTTCAGTATTAAACATATGTGCATCAAATCGTTTGTACCACAAATGCAATTTCAATCTAAATACAACAATCTCATTTTATATAATATCAATTTCATTTTAATCTTAATTTGGGCTTAAAATTTTATAATTAGTTGAATTCATTTTTTTGAAAGAGACATGTCAAACAATGCTATTTTCTCTCGTCTATTAATTGGGATATCAGGCCAGATAACAAATTCTAAATATTTTTTGTTTGTGAAAGAACAAATATTAATGAAATTTATTGTAATCACGTGAAATTTTGGCTCTCCACATTTTTTGTGCATATTCCACGAAATTTGTTAGTGAATAGGTACCCGGTGTCCCAATAAAAGTGGCTCTCGGCCATATCTCGGGAACCGTCTATAGTACAGCTTCGGAAAAAAAAATTTATAACAAAAGTGACCTCGAGAAAAACCTGGGAATTATTTACAGAGTTGAAGGTCCACCGCTAGAGGGCGTATTTGACAGTAAAAATTTTAAAACGTTAAATATTTCAAAATTTACTAAATTAAGGAGCATATTAAATATTATAATCAGATTACTCGACAAATTCTGCATATTTTTAATAGGACAAGTTTAAGTCTATATCTTCAATTGAGGGGGTGGGGGAGAGTGGGAACCTTGTTACGAAAAAACGCCTGTAATTCCGGTTCAGCTTGACCGATTTTAATAAACTTGATGTTGTTTGAAAGAGTTTTTGTTGAACCATCGAAAATTTGTGAATATGAAGCAATCTGATGTATAACATGGATGCTAGAGGGCGCTGTTTTATTTTTTTTTTGTATATTGTTTTCTCGAAACCATTTTAAATGGAAACATACAAATTGAAGTAGGTCTTTGAAAAGTAGACTAAATTAGTATTAAAACACTGCAAACCGCAAGGCGATATCTCTTTCCTATTCTGAGATATCGTAAAAAACAGGTAAATGGCGGGAGCTGATCTTTCAACGTATAGGAGGCTGGTGAAGTAAGTTGTGCTACATTTTTACAATTATATCAGAATGTTTCATTTGTTTTCAAGCGATGTGTTAGTAAATGAAAATAAAATATCAATAAAAACCGATAGATATTTGCCCAGCAACAACAAATACAGTTTAAAATATGAATTACGATTTAGGTCGCTCTGTATCAAACACCCAAACTCGGTTTAATGATAACTGATGTTTTTCGTTTGTCCAGTGATAACTACTTATAGGTTTCTCATTCTTATCATACCGAAAATATCATTAAATCAAAGTTAACTTGTGAAAACATGACTAATGTATTCGCCGCCATTTAATGTCCAGTTTCAATAAAACAGCAAATTATTTAATGAAATTATCTTATGCTGTGTGGATATATTTTTAACTAACAACATGATAATAACCTAGGTGAGGCGAAGTGAAGGAAAGTAGCAATAATAAAAATAATGGAAGGCCTGGCGAAAAAAATTCGTAATAACATTACGAGAGTTAATGCATTCAAAGTCATTTTTCGTTAACTAACAACTAAGGCCTTCAATGTGTCTTATTGATATGATTATACTATTTTATATTGTACCCATACCACATGGTCCTACACCTAAGTTTGAATGCTCAAGATTACGATACCAGGTTGGATTTTTGCAACTGGCTCTCACATATGATACAAGACATTGAAACTGCTGTTTTCTCTACCCGTCAGCGATTGATTTCATGCATTGAATATGATAGACGACATTTCGAGCATCTAGGGCGATACTAATTACGTACCCAGTTATTTATTAAAGGTTTCAATTGTTCGATTTATCACATTATTTTAAAATTCGTTCTCATTGCTAGTAGCGACAGCATTACATTTAGGTAATCTAGTGGAAACCAGAACATTAATATGATAACAGTTTAAATTACTACAGACCAATATAAGATCTTTTCATTCAAGGTAAATTTAATAATTTCTGTTAATGCGAACCAGCCTTCTAGACGTTGGAAGAACAAAACCCGCCATTTACCTGTTTCTTACGATATCTCAGGATATCTGCGGTTTGCAGTGTTTGATTAGTAATTTAGTCTATTTTTTAAAGACCTACTTGAATTTGTATGCTTCCATTTCAAATTGTTACGAGAAAACACAATATTTAAAAAAAATAAAACATCGCCCTCTAGCATTTATGTTATTGATCAGACTGCTTCATATTTACAAATTTTCGATTGTTCAATAAAAGTTCTTTCAAACAACATCAAGTGTATAAAATCGGTCAAGCAGAACCGGAATTACAGGCGTTTTTTCGTAACAAGGTTCCCACTCTCCCCCACTCCTTATTTGAAGAGATAGACTTAAACTTGTAATATTAAAAATATGCAGAATTTGTCGAGGAATCTGATTATAATATTTAATATGCTCCTTAATTAGGTAAATTTTGAAAAATTTTCACTGTCAAATACGCCCTCTAGCAGTTGACCTACAACTCTGTAAATAATTTCCAGGTGTTTCTCAAGGTCACTTTTGTTATAAATTTTTTTTCCCGAAGCTGTAAGATAAACGGTTCCCGAGATATGGCCGAGAGCCATTCTTATTGGTACATACAAGATATTACTTAAAACTTGAAAAAAAACTCAATAATCGGCCAGCCGACTTGGTAGAGAATTGTACTAAATAATAACCAATTTCAAAGTTTAAAATTCATTTTTAACGCATACAAAACAATTAAAACGCAAGATATATAAATTATCTGAAGGAAAATAAAACAATTAAGCTAAATGATAAAAAATCGGTTCGAACAATGAATTGAAAGTAATATACCTGATGGACTTCTTTAAAATCATTTTGATAACTGACAGACTATATTTTTTTCAAATGGGTACTTTACCTGATTTCACAAAGAATCATTATGTTCAGCAAAGTTTGTTTGAAATGTTGTCTTAGGAAATTATCCAGCAGTTGACTGTTTTAAATTCCATAAACCTAAATTATGATATTTACACCACACTTTGTGTCAAATCGATAAATATTTTATAACGCTTATGTGCTATTTTCAGTCAATTTGACAATAACATATGAAAAGGAAGACACTCTATTGCACACTACTAGCTAACTGTTTGAAGATACTCTAACAGGTTCAGCAGGGGTTAAAGGACTATTTGCACTAGAAGGTGTAAGGGAGCTTTGTGCCATCATCTTTTGACGCACTTCACGAATTTTCAACTGTAAACTTGCTTTGTTTGGGAAAACATCTGAATGCTGGGACTGAAATGTGGAAGTCGCTTGAGAAGATGGAAAAAGAGAATGTTCCTGAAACAATTGCATCACTAATTGACGGCGTTGTTCTAATGTTTTCCGGTGACCTTTTTCGGTATCTCTAGACGTTCCTGGTGTTCTCGGTGTTCGAGGAGAAGTGCCTTCCTCGATTTCATTTAATTCAGCTAAAATACAAATAATATTGCATATAATAAAATAGTTTGTCCACGACTATTTGATAATTTTAACATTTTACGTGTGCTCCTTCAAGTATAATGACGTACATAATTCACCCGTGGATAATAGGTGTGTATAATGAAAAGGTCACATGATTTATAATTATATTGAAGATTATTCCTACAAACGACACAATATATTAATTAAAAATTTTCATCAAGACCCTGATTCCCACCTGCGACCTCGCTTTCCCAAGTAAGAGCTCCAAACTATCAGGCCATAGAGACACATATACGATACTATCAAGGTTTAGTATATATATGAGTAAATCGTATTATTTTATCTAGTGTGTATGATGTATGTTAAAAGTAAAAGTGACGTTTTAAATAATTTATTGTTAATCTCAAGAATTTCTTCAACTATAGTGGTGCTAAATTTAAAATGGAAAGTGATTCAGAAAGTGAATGGAAGCTGCTCAAATAGCCTCTTTAAATTTATTGCCGGAGAAATCCAGAAAATTATATATGAAAGCCTATGATTCCTTCCTCAATTGGAAAAAAGAGGAAAAAATTAATTCATTTTCTGAATCTGTGCTACTGGAATATTTTACCAAACTTTCTACAACATACAAATCATCGACACTCTGGACATATTACTCGATGCTTAAGAGTATTATTAGTATTCATCATGGAATAAATATCGAAGAAAATAATAAACTACAAGCGTTACTGAAACGCAAAAGCGAAGGATTTCGACCTAAAAAGGCAAAACATTTTTCATCCGAGAATGTTAACGATTTTATCACAAAAGCGTCGGACGAGAAATACCTTGCAAAAAAAGTGAGTTTTATTAACATGATTTAATGGAATCGCACAATATGTAAGTACATACCTATATTAATTTTCTCTTTTTTCAAGGTGGCTTTAATAATGGGAGTAATGGGTGCCTGTCGAGCTAATGAGATGTACTCTATGAAAATTACGGATCTGGAAGATTTAAGATCAACTTTTTTTGTAAATGTGCCTAATACTAAGACCAAAGTTACCAGAAAATTCACAGTAAGCGACCATTTCTACGAAATTTGCAAGAAATATATAAACGCTCGGCCAGTTAACTGCAAAAGAGAAGAATCGTCTGCAACTTTGCTGGTCGATGCTGGTGGGGATATAACGGCATTGAAACGTCACGGTGGATGGAAGTCGACAGCAGTAGCTGAAGGGTACATTGAGGATTCATTGCAAAATAAAATGGAAACAGCCCGAAAAATATCGAATGCGATATTACCAGAGAATCCGGGCAGTCCGTCGAATGCCACTATCGAACACCACAATGAAATTTCCACCATAAATACCTCTACAGTTCCGGTAATAAATTTTACAAACTGTACAAATATAACTGTAAACATAAATAATTAATATGTTCAATAACACAAGAAGTAATTATTAGAATTAGCAGTTTTTTGTACTGTTTTAGTCTGACAAAAAAAATGTATACTTAAAAAAGTAATTCATAGACGTGGACAAAATATAGTATTCTACTCGCATATAATGGCTATTATTCACTTGGGTGTTTATGCCACTCGCCTGCGGCTCGCGACATAAACGCACCTTCGTGAATAATAGCCATCATTATATGCTTGTTGAATAATATACTATTATTATATCATCATCATTTTTATATTATCATTCTTATTGCAATTAAATTTGTAAGTTATAATGGAATACAATAAGCATTTATATCGTTATTTGTTTACCTTGTACATTAGCAGATTTGATGAAATGAAATGTATTTTTATTTTATAAAAATGCATAATGCTTACCCTTCACATGATCAAAATCAGGTCCAAAAAATTGATTTCCAACAATCGGTTTAGTAGAAGCCGATTTTGGAACACTTTGTGGAGTCTCAGCTTCTGAATCATCTTCTACTGAAGTACGATGAGAAGCAGTCGGTGGAGGCCTTTTCTTATTATAAAACAGTCCTGGACTGGATATAGAGATAGCGCTTGGCGATTGACCATCTTCGGGTTTGAATTGGGGCAACGCAGTAAACTTTTTCTCGAAATTGACTTGCTCCAGAACTCTGAAAAATACACTTTTAGAGAGACATAGATATTACTGACGCTAAATTCAAAATTACCTATCCATGCCATCCTCGACCGATCTCTTGAAGAAGCTCTTCTTTGTAGAAGGAGACATTATGTCAGCCTGATTGCTATCTTCGATCACAGAAAAATTTGAAGAACCTGGTACGTTTTCTTGATTTCCTTGCGAATTTGTACTTACAAAAGCAGCTGAAATAAAAGATCAAATATATCAGCATCAACTTTCTAAAATATCATCAGCCCAAGAACCCATGATGAAGAAAAAAACAACTTCAGTGTGTCTACAAAAACATTTGTGTCACTATCTAATTCAATGTGTTGATTAGAAGCGGGCTACTTTGCCATTTCTCATGAACGCGATTAAATACTACCGCTACTTGCGTATTTGGCCCCAAAGTTGTCAAATAACACATAAGACGAAGAAGAAGCTTAATTTTAACCAGTCTCCATCACAAACATGCTACTGAGCTCCATGACTAAACAGCATGAAATGCTTGGTTGTCAATTGCCTCTTGGAAGATTATTTTTTAGCACTTGTGATTGGTTAGAATTTTCAACTAAAACCTGGCAACAACGTTGACGGTTTTTATCACTCCTTTCTGCTCCCGGTCTTTTTAATATCAAAAAAATTATGTAGGAGTAGAAAAATCAGGGAGCTCCCCGGGGAGAAACATGTTCTCTCGACACAAGAATAAACGCCCAAAAAGACAAGCCTTGTATAAAATGGTAGCATTGTTTTTGGATAATTAATTTCTTGTTAAGTCAATTCAAGGAAACAAAATGAACGAAAAAAACAGTTTGTCTTCATGGTTACCAGCTGTAAAAAAACTTTACACTTGTAAATATAGTTTAGTATATAACTTACCCATGGATTGTCGTCTTTGTAGTGGGGCTTTACCAAGTTGAGCAGGCGTAGGAGCAAGTTTGAACTCCTGACTTGGTTTATCTAACAAGGATTCCGATACAGGCGGCAACATTTCAATTACAGGTGATTTGATATCTTCTCTAATATTAATATCATTGGTCTCGGGAATATGTAAAACAGCCCCTGAAACTTTAAATAAAGTAGTTAGTAGTTGGTTCTTAATAAGACGTATATTTATAATATTACCGGTATTATTAAAATAAGATTTAGAAGACGTGAGAACTGTATTTTGCGCTGCTTGATACTCGGCTTGAGAGGAAACACAAACTTTGTTATGTGCTTGAGTAACAATGACAGATTGAGCATGATTTGGTTTCAGCAACTGTAAACCCTGCAATGACAAGCTTCTACCATTCGAATCACTGACGGGAATGTTGAAGGAGGAAGGTTGCATATACAGCTGAACAGGAATTTCAGAAGCTGTAGAAGCTACAACAACAAAAGGTGATCGTTCATTTTCATTTGACAAGCAAATGGTCGGTTGTCCGCCAATAACAACTGTTAGAGGTTGTGTTTGATAATTCTGGTTAATACCATCGTTTAATTGTATAACATTTGGTTTAATTTGTGGTTTTAGTATAGCTAATGTTGAGTTAGTTTTGCTCGTAATTGTGCTCGTTTGTATGTTAGATGAATTAGAGCGCTGTGATACATCGTTTGGTTTATTGATCAATGTACCTGACCAGTTTTCATTACTCTCGTTATTTTCATTCTTAACGTCATTCTTTATCACTTTTGGTGAAGCTGGCATTGTTTTAAAAGCTCCTCCAGTTGGTTGAAATCCGGAAATTCCCGAAGGATTCACCGGAGAGTAATGGAAAGCTGTAGAAGTTGAAGCTAAACTATACTTTGGTACTTCAATAGTCGGCAATCTTGCTTTTATGGGCTTAGGACGACACGTAATTTCTGGACAACTAGAATTGTTAACCGGACTAAATCGCTGGAATACGCGATTTTCTATGGAAGAATCCATATCACTTTGAGATTCCGAATCAGAGTCAGTAACTTTCTCTTTACATTTAAGATCGATTTCAGTACTCGGATCTTCGCATATAACCATTTGATCTTCGTCAGAAATATCACCTACTCCTTCTTGCTCTTGTAACAATTTTGAAGGTTCTACATTATGGGAAGGAGATTGTACTTTTGGACTCAATGGTAAATCACTTGGCTCTCCACTATCACCCGTGGAACTTAATTTACTCCTTCCAGATCCTGTAGACGATTTTCTTCTATCTTTATTGCACCTTAAAAATAGTAAGTATATAAGTAAGTTTTTTATTGTATAAATTGAGTGGAAAGATCTTGTTAAATATTTACCATTTCCATTCAGGATGAGCTTTGAAGTGAGCCTCTTTAACTTCCGAAGCTAATTCATGGTACTGTTTCTTTTCAGTGGGACCTAATGCATACCACCATTCGCCTAAAATCTTGGAAACTGTCCGATTGTCTTGGTTTGGATGTCTTTGGTGAACAAGAGCTCTATGCCGTTTTGAAAATATCATGAATGCATTCATTGGTCTTCTAATACGTTCTTTATTCTGAAAATATAAAGACTGGTTTACAAACTCTTAAACCAATAAATTAGGAAGGATCAAAAATATTGTAACCCCCCTCTAAAAATTACAAATGGTATATAAAAGCACTTGGGCTCACCTTATTTAGTTCTTTGGGGTTACTCGGTAAAGAACTCAAAGACTGGCTCCTTCTTTTGCTGTTAATGTTACCATCAACATTTATATCACTTGGTTCACTTTCAAACACATCGTCGTCTTCTTCAGTTGGTGTTGGCATTGGTTCTGCATCTCCATCATCATCCTGAGGGTCTAATATTGGTCCACTGTTTGCGCTGGGAGGAGCAGATAATGGAGGTGATAATTGAGAAAGAGGTGGTGAAATAGGTCCCGAGGTATTAGTTAAAAGTGGTACAATTGAATGCCATGGTATAACAAATGCAGACTGAGTAGTTGCGGTGTTTGTCTGAACTTTTAAGGGATGATTAGCATTAGCAGGTCTATTATGAAGTTGGCTTATCTGGGTTACTGGAATATGAGATACTGTTGTAGCGCGTGGATGACTTTGAACTTGTATAGGGCTGTGTAAAACTATTGAGTCTTTTAGAGGATTTGATGCACTTGGAGACACTATAATAAAATAAAATTATCAAAAGCAGTTTTTAGGAAAATTATCAACAGCTTGGAACTGTATAAAATATAGTTGACAGTTCTGCAGGCAAATCTCCATTCAAGTTTATTTTGCTTCTTTACAAATATAATTTTTGGATGTATTCATGTTAAAAAGTATTGTCAAGTGAAAAAACAGCAATCTACAATCACCCTGTGTGACTCTGTGCTACTTTACTGTTATTTGGAAAAATGTGCACAGTATAGTGATTTACAAAAAAACGGCAAGACATTGATAGAGACATTATCATACAGATCTATTAGATGTTTACTCATCCTAAGTGCCAAAACTTGAGAAAGAGTTTTGCTAGTATTCCTAGATGTACCTCAAGCCAATGAGAAAGTGTGGCATATAAGTTTGCTCTACTTGGCAAAAAATGCTCTTAATAACAACTTTTACCTCTTAAACTTACACTTGTCACAATTAAAACACAATGATTTAATATCAATTAAGTACAATATAAACTCTGGCATACCCCATAGAAGTGTGTTAGAACTACTCCTGTACACTAATTACCTACCTCTCAGAGAGTACAGTGCAGTAAGATGTGCACATGGGTGCAAGTTACCATAGCTGAAGATTTTTTTTTTATTATACCACATTTCTTAGCAATCAAAACAAACAGTTCTATAGGCTAATTTGTTGGCTCGGGAACAGTGTGTTCCTATTGGCGTGGTGAGGTCTTCTCCAGTGAGGATACCCCTTTAATCATTTTTCAGATCGGCTGGCCAGTTTCTTTTGAGTCTTCTGTCAATTTGCGGTTCTATTAGGGGATGGAGTAGAGGGTTGCTGTGCGATTCTAGTCTTTTGTGGTGCTTATTACTTTGTTCTGTAATTACATCCTGCATAAATGGTATTCTTAGGTCTTCGTGGAGTGTTATAGCGTTTTCCATTGGCATGCACTTAGTTGGCACCAAGTTCGAGCGTACTCTACACCAGTGTACCGATATTTTGCACTGAGTGCAGGGTCAATGGAACACAGAAAAGTTGTCAGTTGTCATTCGTCAAATCAACTTAGTTGTTTTGTGGTGGTTTTTGTTGTTTTGATTAAAAGCAGGTGCAGTTTTATGTATCCTTATCTAGTTCTTTATTATTTAACATTAAAAATAATGAGAAAATTTTTATTAAAAGTACATTGAGAGATTATTCATTTCCTAAAACAACTTAATACTTCCAATCACTGGTTCAGTATTTGTAAAATACTCTACTTTTTACAATAATATCCAGTGAAAAATAAATAATAAATAAACTACTGTTTTTCTTTCGAATTCGCAGCGTTCATCATTCGCCGCCATTTTGCACTCTTGCACTATACTCGAAACTACCTCCTGAGCAGGTGCCGAAAAAACTGCACTCAGCGCACATTCGCTTGCACTAGTTTTCCAATGGAATATGAAATACTGGTGCAGTGCAGCCAATGGAACACAGATTTTGCACTCAGTTCAGATTCAGTGCACCCTAGTTTTGTCAATGGAAAACGCTATTAGATTTGACACGTACCAGGGTGCGTCAGTTATCATACGTAATATTTTAGACTGGCTTCTTTGGATTATGGTTATGTTCGACTTGCTCGCACATCCCCAGAGTTGTATACCGTACGTCCAGATTGGTTTGATGACAGCTTTGTACACGAGTATTTTGTTCTCTAGGCTCAATTTCGATTTTCTGTCTATTAACCAGTGTAGGTCTTTTATTCTTAGGTCAATTTGTTTCCGCTTCTTGAGTATGTGTTCTTTCCAGTTGAGTTTTGAGTCTAGGTGCACTCCTAGATATTTGGTGCTAGGGGATTGTGTAAGTTGGATGTTATTAAGTGTCACTGGAGGGCACTGTTCTTTTCTCAACGTGAAGGTCACTTGGACTGACTTTGTTTCATTCGTTTTGATCCGCCACTTATGTAACCAAGTTTGAATGTTGTTTAGTTGTGCCTGAAGAATCGAAGACGCTGTAGCTGGGTTTTCGTGGGCTGCAAGAACGGCGGTATCATCTGCAAAAGTTCCAGTGAATGTTTCATTGTTGGTTGGTAGATCTGCTGTATGTAGTACATACAACAGCGGTCCAAGAACACTGCCCTGCGGTACCCCGGATTTAATTGGAAAATTATTGGAAAGACTTTCATTCATTCTCGTTCGAAATTCTCTGTCGCTTAGGTAGGATCTCAATAGTTTCAGGTAGGTGATGGGAAGATATTCCTTTATTTTGAATACCAGACCTGTGTGCCAAACCTTGTCAAAGGCTTGACTAATATCCAAGAAGGCAGCTGTACAATACTGCTTGTTTTCCATTGCTGTATTTATGTTATGAACTATTCTATGAACCTGCTGGACCGTGGAGTGCTCTTTCCGAAAACCAAATTGGTGGTGAGGAATCCATTCTTCTGTTTCCGGATCTGAATTGATTCTTTGTAGCAGCAGTCTTTCAAGTATTTTTGATACCATTGGTAGCAAGCTTATTGGCCTGTATGAGGTTACTTCGTTTGGATTTTTGCCCTCTTTTGGGATTAAGATTATTTCAGCTGTTTTAAATAGCTTGGGCCAGTAGTTTAAGCGTAAGATGGCATTGAAGATAAGAGTAAGGAGTATGATTCCTTTCTCTGGTAGTTCCTTTATCATCCTAGGAGTTATTTTGTCGAGTCCAGAGGCTTTTCGATTGTTTAAGTATTGGATTTTTTCTTGGACTTCGTCTTTGGTTAGTGGTTTAATTGGTGGGATGTTTTCTGGAATGTTGATTAGGTCACTTTCAATTTCAATATCTGGTGCGTCACTGTAGGGTGTAAATACTTGAGCTAGATGCTCAGCAAATAGCGCCGTTTTTTCATCGTCATTTCTGGCCCACTGTAGATTAGTTCCCTGCTCGTTTCTAATTGGGGGTACCTGGGTTTTAGGTTTTTTGGAATTTTTTATTGGTTTCCATATTGAGTTGTCTTGCCGGTTTAGATTCGTTATATAATATGTAAATGATCTTTCTTGTTCCTCTTTGAGTTTAGATTTTAATTGGTTACTTAGTCTATTCAGTGTGGTCTTGTCCGATGGGGCATGGCTACGATGCCATTTTGCTTTTGCCTTCCTTTTTTGGGCTACTAGCTTTTTAATTTCCGCTGGGATGTAGTGAACTTTATTACCTGTATTAGTTGCAGGGGTGGCATTTTGTGCGGCCTCTTTGAGCATATAGTTTAAAGTGTTAGTGTTCCATCTATTTCGTCTGATGTTTTGAGACTTACTTGGAGGCTGATATCCTCTTCTAGTTTGGCTCGGTATTTTTTCCAGTTAGTTCTACTGTTATGTAACCTTGGTGTTATCGTTTTGTAAACTATGAAACTACTGATTGTTGCTATAATCGGAGAGTGGTCTGATGAGAGGTCATAGTTTGGCATGACGTCCATGTAAGCAGGGGAAATACCATTGGTAATAAATAGGTCCAGCAGGTCAGGTGTCTTATTTGGATCTGTTGGCCAATAAGTAGGGGTGCCAGTTGCCAGGGGGTGGTAGTTGTTTTCATGTATTAATTTTACTAATTCTCTGCCTTTAGTAGTTGTGATACGAGATCCAAATAAGATATGTTTGCTGTTGAAGTCTCCCCCCGCAACGAATTTGTGGCCTAGAGTATCAAAGAAATTCCTGTAGTCTTCCTTCTTCAAGTTGTAACGAGGAGGACAGTAGACTGCTGCAACTGTTAGCTCATATGACCTCATACTAACTTTTATAACTGTGGCTTGTAAACTATTTTGGGCGTATTTTGGTAGTTCAACATGTTTTATGGTGTTTTTTATCAAGATGGTCGATCCAGTATGGGCTGTATTGTCTGGGTGGTTTGATGAGTAAGTTGTGTATTGAGGTATCCTGAAGTGAGTTCGACTTGTGAAGTGGCTTTCACTTATTAATAGAATGTCTATTTCATTGTGATGAAGAAATAACTCTACCTCGTTTTTATGTTGTGGAAGCCCATTGGCGTTCCACTCTGCGATTTTAGTGAAACTATTGAATTTTGGATACAAGCGTTGATAGCATGTTTAGAACCATGCTGTTTTGTTGTAGTAGTTGTTGAAACATGTTTTTAAATTCCTCAAGAAATTTGTTCATGAAGATGAATAAAAGAATTGCAGCCTTTACTTGTACTTCAACGACCTAGGCAAAGCACAGTTTAAACACTTGATATGACGTATTTTGGTAATACAAGGTGGTAAAGCCCACCATAGTATATGCTTTTTGGATATGGTGGTTGATGACTCAGCAAGGAAATACTCCTAGAGCAGTACTATTTGATCTACCTCTCTTAAACTTTGAGATATAGGAAGAGAAAAGAATAGGTATCCAGAGGCAGGAAGAAAACGCGATGAGCAACCTGAATCGTTGATATCACAAAAGTTATGTGAAAGAAAATCCAGAATGAAAACGGATTACATAACCATACGATATTCCTTCAACAGTCAATCAGAGGTGTTGATTACTGACAGAAAGGAATCGACTGATAAAGAATTAAGTACCATAAGACAGCGACAAATATGATATACTTGTAAGTCTGAGCACACACAATTTTAGTTTACGTTATAAATATATATGTACTGAATATCTTATACGTCAATGAAAATACATTGGCTGCATCAGCAAATACTAACGAAAAATTAACAAAAACAATGGAAATGCTTTCTGAAGAATTGTGTGAGTGGTGTGAGAAGAATAAGACCTAATCAATTCTTTTTTTAACGTCGGTCGATTTCTACAACTGAGATTAATCACCCATGCCGAGAGCACGCTAGTGTTACAACCAGTGATAGGGATCTTTATCGATCCCAACAACCATGACTCGGGTAACCGTTTTTACGTTTTAATATTACAACTATAATAGGTTAAATTTATTACGAAAAATAATATCACCTCAAAATACACTTGTTGGCTGCCAATAGTAAGTTAATATGTACCAACTTTGTCTAATTTTATGATCATCTATAATGAATTAGTTTTTAAAAACATAGTTATATAATAAGTTATTCTGGTTATTGAAACCATCTTACCTTGTTCAGTTTTAACGATCACAGGAGGTGGATTTTGTTGGATAGTGGCAGTAGGAATAACTCTTTTCAAAACAGACTGAGATGTGGATGGCAGCACTGGTACCAATTGTGTCGGATTAACAATAACAGGAAGTCCACTACTAATAGAAGTTGGCTGAATCAATCCAGATCCATTGGAATGTGAATGTATATTATTTAGATTGTTAACATTACTAGTGTTGTTGTTATTTGGCGTGACACGTATTAATTGTGTCGGGTGTATGTGATCACTTTGGATTACCTAAAACAATAAAACTTTCAATTTAACGTTAACAAATTGTATGAAAAAAGTAGTGCACAAAACAGTTTTCCATCAAATTTTTTACACTGCAATTTTCACAGCATAAGGAGTAATTGTTAAGTTCTATTTTTCTATCAACATTTTTGTAAAGTATACAATTAAAACTAAACCAAAACATTAAATTTATACATTAAATTTTGGTTTCTATAAATCATATATAATAGGATTTTACATCAAGTCTATAATATAAGTATACTAACCTGTCTAGGAAACGATTTAGGTCCTTTATGCTCATTATTTTCTATTTCATTTTTCACAATCATAATACTCTTTTCATGTGTTGGAGGCACGACACAATAAAGAGTTCCTAGAATAAAAAGGTTTAGTAAACTGCTGAAACCATTTTCTAAAATTATACTTTTTCAGTAAGTGAAATTTATATGAGTATATAAATATATTAAAAAAAATGTATTCGATCAAGTTGAATAACAGAAGAAATATTCATATTTGTTTATGTCTTTCTAATAATCATAAATGTCTGTACATCAGCATCTTCAGTCACTTAAACTATCTTGTTTGAATCCCATTTTAACTTAAATTCTTCAAGTCTTCCTTTCATCATTTGAAGATGAAATACTTCAATTTGATTTATATCTATATTTATTAATATTCTCTCATCATCCCAGGTAAGAAGATGAAGAGAATTCAACGTTTTTTGTGGTTGATTTCACAAATTTTTATTTCTTCTGTATATGATCAACATTTAATGCATAAAGGATAGTCATAATATAAACCAATTGATTAAATAAAATAGAATAAAGGTGCATAAAGAAAAAAATTACCTTGAGATAACGAATTGGTTTCAGGTTCTGCATGCTGATTAGGTGGACTAGTTAAAGCGTGCTGTAGTATAACACTAGGTTGTTCAGGTAAATTATTTGACCATTGTCTCGGATTTGGGGATATCCTTATAACACTGGTAACACTTTGCACAGGTCGTGCTTCCGGCCTGTATCAAAGTTTAAAATAGCGATTATGAAAGTAAATGTATTGTCAGACCCAAGTTACACATTGTGGGCAAAGTTTTTTTAATTATTCATGGATAGTAGTAATGTCATATTATGTTGATAAATCATACTGAAGATTGACAAATATTCTAAATATAACTAAATTACAAGAATCATGTACTAAGCACATAGCAGTAGCATACCATCCAACTATAATAGACCTAACAAAAATGTAATATACACCTGTTAGTCACAACAGAGAACAATGATTATTAAAATTCCTGTTTATTTACTAATTTAAACTTGTTCAACATTATGTTGAACTCATAATGCAACTACAAATAAGGTTTCAACTTTCAATAAGCTGTTATTGGAATAAAATGACGGTTTTTATCTCTCAGTCACTAGTGCTTGTTTAGAAAATGTTACCGTATTTAAACTACTTACCACTTAAATAACTGATAACATTTTTATTTTGTTATACGCAAGTGAAATTTTGTCAATATTTTCTTCTACTAATTTTGCATATTTATGTGTATATTGAGTCTAAGAAAAAATTATAGGGTTTAGTATTTAGTGACATATTTTTCAATATTTACAATAAAGCTTCAGCTGATATAGAAAATACCGAAGTATCTAGTAGCTGATAATTACAGATGCAGCCTACATTTTGTGCGATTTTGAACTTATGCAATACTTTGCAAATAATTAGATAGTTGAAATAACTTGTTGATTAACCTCAAATTAAGTAAATTTTTGTACTTATAAATAAATGAAATAAAATATTTAGAAACTGTGCTCAATGAAGATATATTATCTTGGACATTCAAATTTACAAGCATTTGCTTTGTGCTGCCAAAAAATTAGTCATAGAATTTTATATTCACGAAATTTTGATTAAATTTTTTACCAACTAAACATACTAAATATTGACAAATTTTAACTAAATAGTTTTTATAATTAATATACCTTATAACTTGTTGATGATATGTTGTGTTATATCCCTGAACTCCTGGGGATGTTCTTTTTTGCATTCCAATAGAATGACTACTAGGTATTGGCATAAAAACATTTTGTCTCGATCCTACTGTTATTGGTGATTGCATAGTATGTGGTGATGATTCCTGTCCATTTGGTGAAAATGCAGGAGTTGCTGATCTTGAACTACCTAATGAAACTAAACAAAAATGATCAAATGAGAAACAAATACATGTTTCCAATAATTTACTCATATCAAGTAAATAGAGAGCCATCTGAAGAGCACAAGTGCTGGGGGACATTTGCAATTGTTTTATCAGTCACAATATCCGTTTTGGGAGACATAGAAGCTCCAAACAGTCTCAAAACCATTAATATGATAGTTGAATAATAAAAAAACTTACCCAACATATTAGCAGCTTCAGTTTCCTCCTGATCAAATCTCCCAGTCATTCGTCGATCGCCACAGTTGGGGGAGGTTTCAGAATCTCTAGAAGTATCTTCACCATCGCCTTTACTACTAGATCTTGGAAAATGCCCACTACGTAGACTATTGCCTTTTAAACTCAAATGTCTTGAGCAATATCCTCGACGTTGGCTTTCTTTTTTACATTCATCTACTGAACACAATCGTCGCCACTGTTTTCCATTAAACTTCTTTCTAATTCCATTTGGATTAGAAACAACATCTCCTTTTCTATATTTGTGAGGTGTAGTTGCTTGACTTCTAGGAGTAGTAGGTTGTGATCGAGAAATACTGCTAGAAGAACTACCTCTACTATGCATACTACTTCTTTTACTACTTCCAGATAGTTTAGCATCAACTTCTGAATTAAACGTGATATTATCTTGTCGGAGCTCATCTTCACTCTCACAGAATTCATCATAATGCCTACCATTAGACAAAGGAGTACAAACTGATATAGGAGTGTGCAATTGAGTTGGAGATGTCTGGTTAGTTCTATTATAAAAGTCTAAAGTGGGAAGTATCACATTGTCTATGTTTGGTTCTATATTTTCTAATTCATCCCACCAAGGAGGGCGAAGTAATCTTAGGTCTGCTCTTTTAACAGTTAACTCTACAGTTTTTTCACCAATAACAGCAACCACAAAACGAATTGGTTGCCTTTCTAATATAGTACAAATGACACCTTCAATAAATTCTACACTCTGGTTGTGACGAACACAGATTCTAGTACCTACTGTTATTTGGTTGATTGAAGGACTTGCATCACTTATCACATTAAAGCATTCATTTTCAAAAACATTAGCGTATGTTATTGTTTCTTCTTTCCCATCCAAGGCAACTGTTATCTGAAAATAATATTTTTATGTTGATACACAAGTTTTCCAAACTGTATGTCAAAGATTTTGAAGCTTACACACAGTGGTCAAAATAAGGTATTCTCTTTCAACAACTGAATTGTGTTGTGAAGTTACCAGTTAAAAACACAGCAAAATTCTGGTCCAAAAACCCTTGGAGTTGCTGACTAACAAAATTTAAACCTCAGCATGGGTCAGATGAGGAAGGAAGCACATGCATACAATAGGCTTATATAGGAAGAAACCTATCTGTCAGTTGTGCATGGAAGAGGAGGAAACAGCCTCACACATTATCTTCATGTGAAACACTGTCTCATTAGAGATAGACTCCTATGACTAGAGTAACCAAGGGAGGATTTCTCCAAGAAGGACCTAGTGAAAAGACTGTTGAGTTTAATAAATGTACAACTAAGAGCACAAAAAGCATAAAGGCTGAGGTTTTGAAACATCTGACTGGTGTTACCAAACTAATCAATCAATCAATTACCAGTTCTGAAAAGATGTTTCAATTTTTGGTTGTAAGCCTTGAACTGTGAAGGTTAACAACCTTTACAAGGTGACTAGAATGTTGAGATTTTATTTAGGAGTCTCAGAAATGTGCTAAGCCCACCACAAGATACTTCCCAAAACAATATAATAACTTAAACAATCTTACAAACTCATTACAAATACAAAAATAAAAGAAAACATATTTGTTGGCAAATTATTTACATGCTGTACCTAATTGTTAAGCTCTCCTATTTGAAAAAAAAAGTAGGAAATAACATATCGTTTGTTGATATATAAAAAATTTGAACACCTAAAATATAGCAAGTACCTATAGATAGACAGATAGTTTATTGTGCATAAGATACATCTTTTCACAAGGGTTAGGTACAGAATTTCAACAAAAGAATTAACATAACTAGAAACAAATTATGACTTAGAACTAATTATGATCACAGATATTTTTGTTAATGAAAAAGTTAAGATACAAAGCTAAAGTATATGGTCATTCACTATGTGCAAATGCTTGTAGCTTTAATATTCTAATAATACTGAATTAATTTGTAATATTAAAATTAAGGTAGTGTACCAGATCATCAATATTATGAGCATTCTGAAAAAAACTATTTTATCTTAGACGACTGTGAATGGGACATTTTAAAAGCTATGATGTAATGACTCCTGAGAATCCATGTTATTTTCAGCAACTAGTAAGTGTGATTATAGTAAAGAATAATGAGAAGCAACCTTACTGTTTGTCACTGTGAAGCAGTTGTTTTTGAAATTTGTCTAGAATAAGTCTATCTAAACTGCATACCGATGGCCTAGTGGAAATACCACATATTAACAAAATTATCGATATTACTTGCTATTCCACTTAGAAGATGCAGTAAGTCTTCACGATCACAATGATGGTGCCACTAGGTCATCGATACATTTGTACTTAAATAATAAAGAAAAAGCATCTACTTATTTGCCAAATACATTAATGAAAGATACTTATCTTCACTTATATTTATTAAATATCTATTTAATGAATAAATAAAAGTTATAAGTGAATATAAAAGCAAAAGTATATTATACTATAAATAGCAAATTATAATTGACATTAATTAAAAATTATTGTACAATATTTGCCATTGTTGTGGTTGTAGGTACAAATTAACAACAATAATAATTATCAGGTAGCCTATTAATAAATGTAACTTCAATTATTAAAAGAGAGTAGATGGGAATGTTTCTTTTTTCATGTAAGAATGTAATGCACATTCAAGTCATTAGATGTTTTCTTTGTACAGTCACTATACTTCAACATTAAAATCCATATTAATTGAAAAATATTTACTTACATTGGAACCATTAGCTTCTCGAATAACACCTGGATAGTACAAGTCTCCTTGTTTAGCTAATATTCTATGATTACACCATTCACTGAGTTCAATGACAGCATTTTGTTTACAAGTAATTTGTGTTAATATTACTTCCTCTTGAGTTGTGGTTCGTGTAGAACAAGAATAATCTACAGCTGTAGCTTGAGGAGCTGACATTACACTTGCACATTGAACCACTGACACTGGGATACTAACGGATGGTTGATTATTTTCTTCTAGTTCTGAGAGATCAAATTTACGTTTTTTAGGTAATTTTCTCACCCCCATTTCCATGTTTATAAAATACTTTTATTTAGAGGGTCAAATGTAAAAATATTAACCTCTATGAATAAGTTCTAAATGGTAATCTTGAAACATTTTTTAACTCTTCATTCAGTGTCATTTTATAGAGTTTTATTGATGGGATCATCTGAAATAATAGTATGACAAAAGTGTATACAATACTCACTAGTAGGTTTAAAATTATTACAATTAATTCCGAGAATCCTGCTTCTTTGCGTTACATCAGGATGAGTAATAATAAACACTGCTTTATGAATGGAATGTTATAGTAGTTGATAGTAAATAAACATTTTATTGTCATATGGGCGACATCATAAAACCTGGTAAAACGTCCCATATATTTATGTGTGATAGACTCGATGGAGCACTTAATTTTTATATTAGTATTACCTAATGATTAAAATTAAGGATTTAAAACATTTTTTTGTCTAAACACCCACAAATCCCAGAGAACACAGACATACAGACAATAAGTGGTCCCCCCTCACCCCTCACCATTCAAGCGTAGTAGATCAAGGAATACGTGCGGTTTATTTCTCTTTAAAACATCATTTTGAAGTTAAAGAAACGTTATTGGTTTCTCGAGCGGCGAAATATCTATCAGAGCGCCGTCAGTTGTCACATAATCTGATGTGAAATATTACTTTTATAGGAAAAAAAGGACACAAACGAAAGACAATTTGTGGTACGAAAGAAGGAAGAAGGTTTTAAAATTATAAATCAGAGCAAGGAGAATACAAATCTTACCCTTACTTCAAGTGTAATTAAGATTCTAAGTATGTTATCTGTGATTCTAATACCTCTTATCAAGTATTTCTATGGAAATACATATTTTCGCGACAGGATTCTTACCTTACAGAAATATTTATCAAAAAACATCACTTGTTGAAAGTCTCTCTCTGTAAACGTTCGACAAGTATTCTCTTATTCTCAGCTTATTTATTACTATGAAATATATTGAAGTTATTATGAAGAAATCGTCGACAAAAGTCGTGTGAATACAATTGATAGTACAATTCTATAGTGTGCAGAGTCCCAGGTCCCACTGGTCCCAGTACTGGAACAGAGATAACATTACGAGACGAGAAAATCCGCTGGAATCTTTCAGTTTGCTACATGAGTAGGTAGCTTTACCCAAGGATGTAAGATTCTAACATCCTTGGCTTTACCTGCTGTTCTGTCGCTTCACCATAGCAACAATTTCAGATGTCACTTCTCTGTGAGTGGGCTGTTCCGTGATTATACTGACGTTGACGTTACGTTTGCGTATTGACCTTAGAACATAAATGTTCTAAGGTATTGACACATGCTTCTTTCTATTTTTAAGGTTAACTCTTAAAGAATAAAGATGCGTGTGACATGCGTGTGACTGCCACCTAGTACAAGCATAGAAGTATTACTAATGTAAGTAAACGTATTATATATAATACATTGTTTTCCGTGATTCTTATAAAATTTATATTTTAGGTACTAAAAATACTAGGAATTGTTATGAATCAACATAATTGGTATATGCGAATCAGAACTGTCTGTCTACATAACGTAACCATACTCTCCTTACTTATGACAAATGTAAGAGAAGCTTTAACTAGTTTTATCTATGTAGGAGTTTAGTTATATGAATTGTTTTTAAATATTTTGAATTCCTCCGAATGAGGCTAATTATTTTCCAGTAAATAGCAGAATATCAGTAAGTACTAGAACACAACAGTTAATACTTATGATGACTCAATTTTATATTGAGTCCGTTCTTTGTCTAAGTTTGTTTTAATAATTGAGTTATATTCAGTGTATTAATTTGTTGTGAAGGGAATTTACCAAAGTATTGTTAAATTATGTAGAATACTATTATAATTGGTTTTATTTTAAAAAATGTATTACTTCAAGCATTATGGATTATGAAATGTACCAACTGAGGATTTTAAAAGTGCTGAATTGTTATTCTAATGCCAATAGTTCAAATTAAATCATTCAATACATGCTGTTTTTTGTTTCATTTTTCTGTATCAACAGCTTGGATATTTTCGTTGAAAACAAATATTCAAAATATTCAAAAGAATAGAATTACATTATGGAATGTGAAGATGTTTACAAGATATTTTTCAATATATGTATATTTCCAAACTTCTTCCATTTATTATACTGTTACATAAGATGAGTAGTTAGGCATTAAAATTAGTTTATTTTATATAACATTTTCAGTGCAGTACTTTATGTCAATGACCCAAAATATAAATGATGAATATCATTGCGATTTTGTTTCTTATTAAATGTTTTATAACACCACATCCCTATTTTGTATTTATCTAAATTACCTCAAAAACTTTATATACTTATAACATATACAAATATTTTTGTTTCAGTCTGAGGAATGTCTGCAATAAATGCAAATGCTCCTTCATCAGCAGATGCTTGTCTAAGTATAGTACATAGTTTGATGTGCCATAGGCAAGGTGGAGAAAGTGAAGGCTTCGCAAAAAGAGCCATTGAATCTTTAGTGAAAAAACTGAAAGAAAAACGAGATGAGCTTGATTCATTAATTACTGCTATCACAACTAGTGGAGCACATCCCAGTAAATGTGTTACTATTCAAAGAACATTGGATGGTAGATTGCAAGTTGCAGGAAGAAAAGGTAATATAAATGAATGTTATTTATATATTTATTGATTCATATCCTGCCTTTGAACGCTCATATTCCAATCCACTATACATTTAGTATTTCTAAATAAGTCAAGGAAAATTATGAACAATCTATATTTTTAGGTTTTCCTCATGTAATTTATGCTCGAATATGGAGATGGCCAGACTTGCATAAAAATGAGCTCAAGCATGTCAAATACTGTCAGTTTGCATTTGATTTGAAATGTGACTCAGTTTGTGTTAATCCCTATCATTACGAGAGGGTTGTTTCACCTGGTATTGATCTGTCAGGTTTAACTCTTCAATCAGGAACTCCAAGATTGGTGAAAGATGAATACGCTCCTACAGCTGTTACTGGTAATAGTATGGAATTTGATACTGATATGGGAATCAAATATTCTCCTACAATACAACATTATCCTCCACAACAAAATTTTACATTGAGTGGACTTCAATCACCTCCTACAAGTAAGTGTAGTATTTAAAAATTGTTGAAAATATTTGTTATATAATTTTGTGTGATGCTTCTTTACTTCTTATTTATCAAGCATTATAAGAATTAATTGTTTGCAGATCAGAATCCGGTGCAACCCTCACAGGAAGATATACCCCATAGTCTAGGTATGTAAATTTGTGAGATTTCTTTAATTTGTGACGTGTATTACATTATTTTCTATTTTGTTTCATCACATCATGTTTTATTTCTATATTCTATCTAAGTAATTGTGCTTCTCGCAATGTATGATTTGTGCCCATATTCTAATTTAAAATCCTGTGCTTTCAGTTAACACAACTGATTGATTTTTCCTTACGTTTGTTTCAAAGCTCTATTTCTAATTTTATGTGTATGTAATGTAATTAAAGTTATCTTAGTGTGTTATGATGAACTGCAAAGTAAAGTATACATTATTTGTAATTTGATACTTTTTAGGCCCGAATCCAGTGCAACCACCACAAGAAACTACTATACCACATGGCTTAGGTAAGTATTTTTCAAGGGTTTATTTATTACAAAGTTTTGTGCTTTATTTCATCAATTCATGCAACAAAATTTTTTTTAGGCCAAAACCCAGTGCGCCAGCCACCACAAGAAACTATACCTCATGGCTTAGGTATGTACATAGTTATTTCATTAAAATGCTCTTATACTGTTATATTATACTGTTTTTAGGAATCAACTCACCTAATCACATTAGTTCAGATGTAAGTATAGCAGGTTTATTGTCATCTCAGCCCGCTCCTGAATTTTGGTGTTCAGTTGCTTACTTTGAATTGGATACTCAAGTGGGAGAAACCTTCAAAGTACCTTCAAATTGTCCAAATGTCACTATAGATGGATATGTAGACCCTTCTGGAGGAAATAGATTTTGTCTTGGAGCTTTAAGTAATGTACATCGAACTGAACAAAGTGAGAGAGCGAAACTACATATTGGCAAAGGAGTTCAGCTAGATCTCAGAGGAGAAGGAGATGTTTGGTTAAGGTGCTTAAGTGATCATTCTGTCTTTGTGCAAAGTTACTATTTGGATAGGGAAGCTGGAAGGCAACCTGGAGATGCTGTACATAAGATATACCCTGGAGCTTACATTAAGGTAATTACATAAAAAATTATACATATTTCTCCTTATTTATGAACTATTACAAAAATCTACATTTTTATAGGTCTTTGATTTACGACAGTGTCATCATCAAATGACAACTCAAGCCGCCACTGCTCAAGCTGCTGCTGCTGCTCAAGCTGCTGCAGTAGCTGGGCATATACCAGGACCGCATTCTGTAGGTGGAATAGCGCCAGCCATAAGTAAGTTAAAGTTTGAAACACATTTTTTAATGTGCTATATATTCCTCCAGCTTATAAATATTTGCTTTGGAATCAAAATTTTTTAAAGGTAATATCAAAGATTACAGAATAAAAATATAAGATGTTTCACTCCAGGGCGGTTTGATTCAAGTTGCTTTCCCAAACGGACGCCGCTCTCATAAATTATGTTTACGATTCGCTTTTGTTGTCAATAACGAGATCGGTAGATACCAGATAAGTTCTTATTTTATTTTAAGCTATAGAGGGGTAATTAGAGAAATATATATTTAAATCAATAGGATTCTTTATCACAAAGGTTTATTTTTAAATGTTAATTATTTCGAAAAATGTTTGGGATATGAATTTGAAAAGGTAAGTAGAAAATAAACTTGAATTTTTTAAATGAATCAATTCACAGTTTTTATCCAGCATCTTAGTAATTTTGTGATACTTATTGATAATCTATCAAATATTTATCACAAATTCAATTGAATATACTCATTGGCCACCAGAATAATAGGGCCACTAAATCTTGAATTTTGATCTTTAAATAACGCGTATTTTTTGGATTGACAAGTTTAAAACAGTAAAAAAGGAAGCAGCTGCAGGACTTTATAAAAAAAATTTATAAATGTTGTAAAATACTAAGTTTGGAGTTTGGTTTATATGTTAAATTTAATCTATTGTTTTTCAAATCTTTCAATATACATTTGAGAGTAATATATACGGACTCTGATATAGAGACTGGCGTAATATTTGAAAGGAAATTGATTACATGGATGATGAAAAGAAAATTTAGTAAATTCGTTCAAAAGGAACTGACCAATTCCCCTTTGGTTAACTATAGAATTGAATTTTTGTGTTTTCTTGCGTAATGTACTTGTTTATATAATATCCTTATTATAAAAGTAAATCCGTAATTTTGTATTAGCAAATATTACAAAATATTTAGTGTTTAAGCTTTGCTATTAAAGAGAAAACTATTAATATGAATTTTTGCTCGTTTCAACAATTAATTAATAAGTTTAAAAAATCTAAATATAAAACACGAACAACCAATAAACACCGTTCTAAAATAACAGCGTTCGACGGGCGACGTCCCGTATAGTATGCCAAATTAAATGCAAGTAAGGACGTAGCGACGTACTGTAACATCCAAGTCACCAGCGGCATCGGTGCTTTACGCGAGTGAAACATCTTATATTTTTATTCTGTAATCTTTGGTGATATCAAGTTTTTGTAATTGAATTGAAAATTTTCAGGTTTATCTGCTGCTACTGGAATAGGTGTTGACGATTTGCGCCGACTTTGTATTTTAAGGTTAAGTTTTGTAAAAGGTTGGGGGCCGGATTACCCCCGTCAGTCAATAAAAGAAACTCCGTGCTGGATCGAGGTGCACCTTCATCGAGCTTTACAACTTCTTGATGAAGTTTTACATACAATGCCTATTGATGGACCGAGGCAATAGACTTTCATGTTTTTACTACCAAATCGATTCCTTTTAAACCTCATATTCAGTATTGTTTTATTTTTTTAACTTGGATGTGCCAAGAGTTTTAAAATTTTAATATAACTTGCACAAAGCTGGTGGCATCCACATACAATATTACTGGTAATCAAACAAATTTCTCAGGTTTAAGGATATATACCATTAGAATAGTTTATGTTTATGCTGTTGAACATAACCAAAGTGGTCAAAATCAATAACTACAAACGATTTTTGAATTAAAATCACTATAGATAAGTTGTTAACATACATTTTGTCTAGTTATGCAAGCTTTAAGTCTTATATTATTTTACTATCAGACGCACATTAAGATGGTACAAACTATTACATGACATGGTTATAGTGCTGCAGTCCTTAAAACGGGACTAAAGGTGCTATTTTTTCATTTGTTTAGTTACTTGTTCTTAATTCTGTACAATAGTAAAAGGAATCGATTTTTCGTAACCATTACTGACAAAAAATACATCACTGACAAATACATTTTGTCTTTTGCTATAGGTTAGCAATCTACGAGACTCCATATGTAGCTTCGATCGGTGAAAACGGCTAATTTAATTCATTTTATTTATCTGTACCTAATGTTTACTATATTATAGATATTTCTCAGTTATGAAACAGATTTCCGAAAAACGTTTGTTTTATATTGAATTAACTTACAGCAAAGACTATAAGAATAATGTAAACCACAGGATCTTCTGCTGCTGTAACTTGAATTTTAGGATTTACTCAACCACAAAAGTGCATGGTTGAATAATTATTTTTTAATTTTGTCATGCAAAAAATATTATTACGTTTTTTAATGTATACAAGTTAGCTTTAGCTCTGACTATTTAAGGTGCTGTAAATTGCTTTAACAAAAGTTAATACACACTCGAAACTGGCATGATGATGATCAAACTTATAATCCGATTGAAAGCAATTTGTGGACTCTTTCTATCCAACTTATTTTTGTACAGAAACATTTGTGTTACGCCTTTCTGAGAGTACTTCATTGCAATTAAGGCATACATATTTTTATAACGGAAAATTTATTTTTCTAATCTTTCAAAATAATTAACTTCGAAATTGCGTGATGCTGGCCATAATATTTTAAATCCTATAATACAACAATACTTCATACATTTGCATTTATCATTATTGCAGTTGAAATGTCAGCATTTTCTGAAACAAAAAGACATATGGGAATAGAAAAACACTTATAGTAATAATAATAAGACATGTCTAGACAAGAAATTCCTGCATAACAGGACTACACAAACAATAAATGTGGAAAGGTCGCGGTGGAGAGGCTCTTAGAAGCACATATTTATCTTATGGCCTTCTAAAAAATAAGAGGAAATCGGAAGTATGATATTAAAACGTGTTAAAACAACAATGGAAATAAAGTAAAGGGATGGGTCATTTTTTTAGCCACAAGTCTGTCACAGTGTAGGACCCAATCACCCAACCCTCTCAACACAAATCTAACCTAAGTAGTTATGAAAGATGCAACAGAGAAGAAATGGGAAATATACCAAAGTTTTCGAGTATTATGGATCTTTTTGTGATAATTATGTGTATGGGTAGAAACGATTAAAATTATATGTTGTGTAAGGATTGGATATTCGTGATTACTTCATAACTACTTGAAATATAAACAAGTTTTATTGGATTTAGGTACCTATACGAAAATGTTGATATTTTGAGGAAAAGAGGCCGTATTTTTGAATAATTAACCCCAATGTGTTTGAAGCAATTAACAAAATACACCTTGAAATATATTTCTTTCAGCAAATTTTCACCGTTTCTGTAAATAGTACTCTCATATTAAACGTATTTTTATTCTTGAGGAAATGTTTGTATATATGTCATTATATTTGAAATCGGATTGGGGGTACCTCACGAATATCTTTAGATATATTTCTCATTGTATCAAATCAGTTTTGATTTGTTGATGAATATCCATGATTTTTCCTATTCAAAAGCAATAAATAAGGGTGAGTTGAAACGATTGTTAATTGTACGAGTGAACTTTACACAATTCTTTGTTGACTATATTGAGAATTTTTTGAATTTATTTGCTTATAGTTTTAGAGGAATATATATAGATAAAATAATTAATATTAGATTACTTATTTATATAAGTTTTTCATAATGAAACGAAATTTAAGTTTAAATTTCACTATAAGTAATTACAATTAATAAAAACAAGACATTGATTTAGCTTGAATTACAGTTGGAACAATAAATTGTAAAAAATGTCTCAAAATATTTTGATGTTATTGAACACTATTTCATGAAGTATAATTGAAATAATAACAATTTTTTTGTATGATCGTATCTATTCAGTGAGTGCTGTATGTTTTGAATATCTTCTAGTTTTTCAAATTCGTTTGCTATCATAAATATGTAAGACTAAATATTGTGGTTAGTACTTGGTATTAAGGCTCCGTTATTAGCCACCACGGTAAAATAATGAACCTCAGCTTCCACTGAAAACCACAAGATGGGGAGATGATATGGTTTTATCCAAAATTTGGATCATATATTCTCGGAACTGGTAATTTAGTTTACCAAATAAGTGGTCAATGGTTGATTACCATTATAATCTTGAATAAATACTTGATCAACCGTGTACCGGACAAATAATCACGTGTCGCTTCCCACTGATCCCCTCTTCCCATGCCAGTTTGTATCATTCGATACAATACCGAGTGATATATTTATTGAGATGTTATAGTTTTCGATTTAATTTAGATTTCTTATCTGTTAACCAGAGGTAACGAGGCAACGAGGGTGAATTATTGGTTGCGTTCAGAAAACATAACTTATAACTCAACTGTTGAGTGAGCGCTCACTGAGCAACGAATGGTTGACGTATGTCTTCTGAACGATCATTTTTTGGAAAGTATTGAATATCATAGATAATCTTCATCATATTATTATGTATATGTGGAATACGTATATATAAATAAGTAAAAATCATTTTTTAATCATTCGTGAACGTTTTTCGCATCTGTTAAGCTGTATGTAATATTATTGTACTTATAAATCAGTTCATATTCATAATAATCACTCATGTTGTGATATTTATTTATTTCTCTAATACCATAGATCATATATAACATTCATTAAGTATAATCTTTGTTTACTAAATGAAGCCATAGAATATAACCTTAATAAAAATATCACAATCTGCAACGTGTTGTGCTCACTGAGCGCAATTGAAAACCGCTCAGAAAAATGGCGTCCGCTCACCAAACATGTTGAGCTTCGCGCACTGATCAATGTGCGTTCACAGAACATTTACTCAACGGTTGTGCAACAGTTGTGTTTTCTGAACGCAACCATAATCTGATTTGTTGTTGATACGTTGTGACCCTATTTATTATAAAATTTATATCTCTATTATTTTTCCGTCTTATTTCGATTATTTTTTATGCAGTATGGAAACCACTTATATGGAATAAAATTCTTTGTCATTATTTTAGAAAATTATAAAAAATGCCGAGACACGTCAACTTTTGAATTGAGTTGTGCGTTATGTAAACATAAATGTAAGTGTACAGGGTGATTCACGTAAGTATGCCATAGTCGGTGTTGTTTTTTTAATGAAACGCCCTGTATATTTGCATTCTTTGAAATCCTTCTAATGAACCGATTCCAGCAAACTGAATAATGTATGGTCAATTATGAATTATACAGGGTGAAATTTTTATTTTTACAGTTATCAAACACATACATAAAATACCTGATGTATTTGATTTTAATACATTAAAATAAATGCTCAAAATATTCTCCACCTAGTTGTTGGCAATAGCACAGTCTCCTATGGAACTCCTTAACTTCGTTTAAAGTTTGAGGTGAAATATTCCGTATTTCTGTAGTTATCCTGTCTTTGAGGCGTAACGGCGTAAGGTCTGGCGATCTAGCTGGCCACTCGATAGTACCTCTTCGTCCAATCCATTTATTGAGGAAGATTTTACTTTTCCAGTGTAAACTGTCAACACATCAACAACTGACAGAATAGAAAACAATCCACATTATTTACCGATTTAAAACAATCCACATTATTTACCGATTTTGTCTAATTATTGGCGTTTTTAGGCAATTTTTAGGTATTTATGATAAAATTCATGGGCGTAGCAGGTTTTGTTTAATATACAAATACGTCTAATAATTAGTTAGTTTAGATTTTTGATAAATCCATATTTAGCTAATTTTGAAAAGTACCAATATTTCAAGTGTAATAAATTATTAATTTTAAAATTTCACCCTGTAAAATCCATAATTGACCATACATTATTTAGTTTTTTGGAATCGGTTCATTAAAAAGAAAACACCGACTACGGCATACTTGCGTGAGTCACCCTGTACATTTACATTTATGTTTACATAACGCACAACTCAATTCAAAAGTTGACGAGTCTCGGCATATTTTATAATTTTCTAAAATAATGACATAAAGAATTTTATTCCATAAGTGGTTTCCACACTGTATATAAATTTTGTATGACGCTTTTTTTTCCTCCGTGTGTACGTCATGTTTGTTTTACGTTTTTAAAACCACAGGCAACTCTATCCTATCCTAAACTGGAACGAAGACAAGAACACTGTTGCCAGCTACTGCCTAAATTATTTACCAGATCTTAGCCTAAATACCGAAAATATTAAAAAACCATGACAAATCCTTTGATTTTACTCAAATCTACAAAAACAAACTACATGCAATTGAATAAATCAATATAAATAAATGAAATCACTTTTGAACATCTAACTTAGCTTAATGTGATTTATTATTATAAAGAGAAGATATAATGCGAGATCTTTGATTGTCTATATGAAAAACGCTTTGAAGTCGTTCGTGTATAACTAATACTTTCGCTATTAAAAGTTAACAAGCCAATATTATTGCATTACACACGTTGTGCCAGTGTACATTTAGATTATCGAGAGTACGAAATCTGATACAATTCTACCCGTTCTGGCAACACTGGATTGGAAAATTAGAGTCTCATATCGGAAACTATCCTCTCGATATATACCTATCACTCGAATGATACTGATTCAGTCAGCTCCGTCTGATGCCAAATCGGTTCAACCAAATAAGACAGAGTTTTTAGCTACCATATTTGAATTACGGCGCTAATTATGCCGCTTTTATTTCATTCAGTTCTTGATAAAATAACAATATTTTCGCTGCATTGTCACACATTTGTCTATAAAATACTGTTATGAAGGATGTGTTACCTTTATATCATTTCAATCTTCATTGCCCAAAATTGGGGATATTTGACAACGTCTGTTGAATTTATTTTACTAACAATAAACCCATATAAATTATGATGCACACTACCTTAACAGTTTGGCAATCGATATAACACCTCATGTCTCATCTAAAATTATTAATAAAAATTAACTGAATGAAAAACGTAAGCCATGTTTTTACGGTCATATTTTCAATCAATAACGGGCCCTTAAGTACTGCTTGGCGTAGTGCGCAGTTTTTGTGTTCTGCATTGAAAATTAACTTGCCTTATTTAAATAAAATCGTTGATGATGCTGCTTGAAATATTTGTGCGGCTTCCACGGGTAACTTTGTTATTAATTATTTATTATAGTTTGACTTTTGATTGACTGTGAAGAAAATAAAGGAATTTGGTAAATATCAGGATAATATAGCTCCAACTTCCTTGAATTTTTTATATGTTGTAGCGTTCATTGTAACAGAAATTTTAAGTAAATCACCTTATTCAAAAATACTACCCAAGCTAGAGCTCTGATGGTGGCACTGTAGCATTGATTCCTTGGAATTACATGCATACGATTTTTCAATTGTAGCGACCTGTTTGGGCCTTCCCTTGTTGATTGTTTAAGTTGATGCTTATTTAATGACCAATCTTCCAAATTTACTAATTGTTACTAGGGTTTACTAGTTTTAAAATTTTAAGTACAAACTTTATATTGTTCATTTTGAATGTATGTCCATCTGTACTTGATAATTGTATTATTCTAATAATTCACTTATCGATGGTAAACATTCGATTGGATCTATTTTCGAGAGTATAATACTAAGATCAAATTTTATCTTAAATGTGTCGAATTTTTTTATTACATGATTTCACATTTCATTTAACTAACCATAATCAATAAGTACCATGGCCCATAGGTGTGGAAGTACTAGAAATATTTGTCATGAAATAATTTGATTTATGAGCTGCACATTCTACAGAGTGACGTTTAAATCATTGTTTTTCACAATTCATTTAGGATTGCTTTCTATCGCTTATAGTTAAAAGGGCTGTAATAGTTTGTATTACTAGGGGAGATTAATTTTCCACAATATAGTCTTCGATTTATATAGCAATTCACGATGAGTGGGAATTTTTGATAAGCACTGTTTTGTTAAGTTGCTGCCGTAAATACCATGTTGAATATTTAATGCATTGTGAAATTTTAAATTTAAAATTCGTATTTACATCGAATATCTAACAAGAGATTATCGTGAGACGCCCTATACACATTGTAGTATATTAAAGCAATTGGTATAACTATTTATAAAATAATAATATATGTAGGGTGGTACATATTCTATTTTAACTTGAGAACAAGTAATTCTTATACTTTATGCTTTTATGTTCCACGATTTTAAATTTACGTATACGTTTCACCATTCTTTGATATGTATATACAATTTAAATATCTGAGACAAGTTTGAATATGAGCTCCCTACAATCAGTTCGAACTGCTAACATCAACTCCAAGACAAAAAATCGAATTGAGTAAATGAAACATATTTCGGCAATTTTGCAAGTTTTCATTGTTCTCAGTTTATTTTTATATATATTTTTTAGATGATGTATAATATTTATATATTCTGTAATTTTCAAGTATTTTTAAGCAAGAGAAAGTGTGATATTAAAAAACTATTATTCTTATTTGTTTTTTAATACCTATTTTGTTGACATACCTTTCTTTTTACGCATAAACAAAATTGAAACAAATATATTCCATTGCAATCTCATGAAAATCTAGTTGAACAGGGTTTGGAGTAAGGACTTTGCTGAGACATCTTTAGAGGAACGTAGTTGTTTAATATTAGATACAAAGGTAAATTAATAAGTTCAGATGTAGTTAAGTGCCACCTTTTATTACCAACGCTCCCAAATTAAATCTCGCAGGAGAAAATTATTTATTAAATTTTTGCTTGTTGGGGAAACTAAACCCCGCTTAATTTTAAAATTAACATATGCGTACTGATAATCTTTTATTGATTTAAGGCCTTTTTCATAGCAAGCTATACAGTTACTATCTGTTACAGCATTGTCTATAAAAAGACAATAAGCTTTTTTTAGCGAGTGACCGGTTATAAAAAGTTAATACCATAGACAAAATAAATTATATTATATTTATCTATGGTTAATACCGTTCAATTTTTTGCAACGAATGGTAAAGCATGGCCATCTACAATCTAGGTGGCCATGAGTAAAGACCAAAACTTCAAATCAATGACCGCGGTAATAGAGAGATATTGCTTGTTTAAAAATGGTCTGCGGTAATTACGTTTGCGGTATTTTGACGTTTATTAAATGCGCGATTCACTGTTTTACGTCTCTAACGTTAATAACGTTAGCGCTTCCCGTAATTTACGGTTACGTACCGTTGAGTGTTATTGTAAATACGGCACAGAATTGTCCTGCGCAGTTGAAAGAATAGAACAAATCGCATCGGATTTCTGAGGTTAAGGTTTTTGTTTATCATTGTGTTTATTGTTTGGATGATGTTTAGTTTGTGTTGTGGTTTGCGTTCAAATTTTGCATGATTTCTTGTGGCCTATACTGTTTATAGTAATTAATTTTATATTTATTTACTTCAATGAGTGTATTTTCTATCAATGAAATATCTTGTAAAATACCATCAAAGAAGCAGAGACCGAAAAGATTGCGATTCAATTCGGACGATGATCTAGCCCTTCTGCGACAATTTATCAGTGAAAATCTCTTAGAAGATACAGAGAAATGGATAAATATACAGAAAAATGTGGCGGAGATCACACTAACATTATTTACTATAAGAACTCTCAAGGATCATTTGCATTTACTATTAGAAATTTGGCTACTGAAAGATTCTGATTCTCAAAAGAAGTAAGTGTTTTACAAATTTTTTTATTCATTACTAATACATTTTAATTTGTAGGTCTGGCGTTGAAGAAATTTTCTCAGAGAAGGACCAGCTTTTACAAGAAGTTAGCGATAGCTTCATCCATATTTAATAATTTAATTACTTTCATTTTTTATTGAATATGCAAATAGTAAGGTTGTTTGGTTTTTGATAAAAAAAGACAAGTTAAGTCACTTACTACATAACGCAGCGCTACGTTAAATTATAGTGATGGCAATAGCTCTTATTTCCAAATAAATTTAAGGTAGACCGTTATTGAAATAGCGCTACGTAAATACCGCATCGTATGCGGTATTGCAATTGGCAATATCTCTCTAT
>CAJUYI010000070.1:189922-228833 GCA_910591695.1 Galerucella pusilla
ACCTCATTGAGTGCCTCACGCCATAGGTTACGTCTCAATCTACCAGATCCTACGTCAGGTTGTATACCGGTAGAGCGTAAGCGTGTCATGGTCATCAAAATAACCTCCCTGATGTGTATGTCAAGGGGAGTGAGACCAAGGATCACCTCCATCGCTCTGGTTGGTGAGGTTCTCATGCCTCCTGTTGTGTTGAGGCATGCTGTTCTTTGAATTTGATCCAGTTTACGGACGACTGTCAGCTGGTTTGCTTTAACTCCCCAGACAATCGCGCCGTACGTTAGCATAGGTCTGATGATGGCAGTGTAGATCCAGGCAGTAACCCTGGGTGACATTCCCCAGGTACGGCCGATGGTTCTGCGACACTGTTCATAAGAGATGTATGCTTTTTTTACTCTGTTTTCTGAAGAAGATGAAATTTTAATTTGTGTTACGGAGAATCCAGATATTAGTACTCGCCGATTAAGTCTGCAAACAGATATAAGCCAATTTTTTTAGAATACTGAAGAGGGAAAAATTGCATCCATATCATTACACTCCTGTTCAGAATTTATTACCTCAAGATTTACCTAAGCGTCTACAATTTGCCCATTTTTTGCAAGATAAACAAAATGTTAACCCAGATTTTCTGGATACAATTCTTTTTACTGATGAGGCAACATTTACCAGACGAGGAATATTTAATTATATAAATAATCATTTGTGGGATTCTGAAAATCCACATGCTATGAGGGAAAAACATTTTCAGCACAAGTTTAAGGTTAACATTTGGTGTGGTGTAATATGTGGGTATTTAATAGGTCCTTTTGAACTGCCAACCAACTTAAATGGACCTCTTTATTTAGATTTTCTTCAAGAACATCGAATTACTAGAGGATATACCTCTCGCTTTAAGACAAAATATGTGGTTTTTGCACGACGGAGCACCACCATATTATTCTTTACAAGTTCGTCAATACTTGAACGAACAGTTTCCGCATCGATGGATTGATCGTGGGAGTGAGTTTGCTTGGCCACCAAGAGGCCCTGATTTCAATCCTTTGGATTTTTCAATTTGGTCGCAAATAAGGCATTAGTTTACAAAGAAAAAATTACTTATCTTCCACAACTGCGACGGAAAAAAGAAGAAGCCGCGGATGTAATTAAAAATAATAGACAAGGATTATTTGATATTAAGAGATCTTTACGAAAGCGGATCATAAAGTGTATTGAAGTAAATGGTAGGTATTTTGAGCGTTTGCTTTGAAGTTTTTTATGAAAAAATTAAGATTTATTGAACTTTTTAGAAGCAAATAACTCGATAACCGATTGAGTTACCCGAATCAAAGAAAAGTAATTTTTTTTTTAGAATTTAACGCTTTTTAATATTTTTTTATTATTTTAGTTGTAAGCTTAGCCCAAAAAAAGTTTACTTTGATTTAATTAACACAAACAAGTGTAACTATCGCCCTCTATTAGCAATGTTAAATTAGAGTGCAAATTATGATTCCTCATGCCAAAAAACGTAAAATTGCCAATTTTCAAAAAGAGAAATTGTGAAAACAAAAAAAATTATTGCGAAAATCAAAAATTAAATTTTGAACACCCCGTATCTCGGAAACTAGCAATATTTGCATAAGGCATGTTGAGCAGAATCATCATATTTTGAGGTCTAGAATCTACAGTTCAGAGATTGGACATTCTTAATGAATCACCCTGTATAATTCGACCTGGGTTGCCATTTGAATAAAATCAAAATAGCGGCGGTACGACAAACGCTGAAGTCAAAATAATTTGACTTAATAGATCCTTGGTGCGATACCCAAAACAATATAATAAATGTATGATTTGTATGTGTTTGCTGATTGTTTTTTTATCCTCAATTATTGTAGCGTACCTGTAGTTTTGGTTGGAAATAAAACTGACCTTCATTTAGAAAGAACAATCCCAACAGAAGAAGGAAAACGATTAGCAGATGAATGGAGAGCGACATTTTTAGAAACATCTGCAAAACAAAATGCTGTAAGTGTATTAGTAACTTTGTCTTAAATATTACTAACAATCAGAAATATTCACCATATTGATCATAATTCATTAAAGTAATTGGATTTGACAAAATAAATCCATTACATACAATGTTTTGATATGATAAATTAAGTTGTTACTGAATCATCTGCTGAATTTTTTTGTTATGCTAAAGATATTTTTAGTATTATATCTTATTGGGAACCACCACACTTAGTTCTTGCAGTATTAGTGTCACTCCTTTTAAGTATTTTATAATTTTTAAGTCATGCCGGACATACACACCTTAATTTTCAGTTGTCTCTGTTGCTTTATTATAGTATATGTTAGTGGTATTTTGTAGCCAAAAATTTTCACCATTAGTTCAGATTGATTATTTTTTTCACTAAAATACAAATTTCTTGTTTTTAGTCAGTGTCAGACATCTTCCATGTTCTTTTAATGGAAATTGAAAAAGCAGATGGAAATATAAATGAAAAATCCAATTGTGTTGTTTGTTAATGTTTAAGATTCCAAATTATGTATATAAATAGTAGATGTTCGAAAATATTCAGCTTCACTATACATTTTTTTAAAGGATTCTATTCCAAAAAATAATATGAAACTGGTGTAGTTACTGTAAGCTCAACATAGTAGCCACCTGCAATGCTAGATTCCCACTTTGTTGATTTTGGGGCGTATATAGAGGCCCTCTTAATATGCTATGCTGCCTGGGCCCAAAATTAACGACGTGGGCTAACCAGAATTGCATATGGTGGTCATTTTGAGGTTGCAGTAACTTTGATATACAAATTATGAGATTTTTTTGTACAAATAGCTAGACAATATTTTCGTCAATATATATTTACACTAATTGTTTGTAGTCGATTGTTTTTATGTAGTAAGATTTTTCATTTTATTATTGAAAGATGCAAAAATCTTTAGATTATTAAGCAATCTGTTATTATGTGTATATAAGATAAGTTTCTAATTAATTTATTCTTTATTTTGTAGTATTTAATTAAAAAAATATATGTGATCATAATTAATATTGATAGGTTGTTTCAAAGTTTGAATGCTAACTTTACCTCTAGATGTTTTCCACAATATCAGAAGTGGTATTCAGTTTTTTTTTTCGGATTTTCTGTAAAGCCGTTTCAAACATAAGTTTTTAATCTTTTTTATTCATTTGTTTTTATGGGCTTAACCCATTACTATAAAATATTTTTTAATTTTTGAACATACAACTTTAAAAGATTCTTAACTCATTATCGCTAAAACAATTCAAAATATTAACAAATGAATTTGATAAAATTATTTTTATGTAAGGGCATCAAATTATTCATCCCATTTTAGGTAGTTCCTTTAGCTTCTATGCATCCTTACTGATTTGTCAAAATCATTCCATCATTTTATGCTATTTTTTTATTTATTTTTATTATTTATTAACTTTAATATTCTACATATATATGAAAGTTTTTTGAATACTTGCTTCTTAGTAATATTATCTATTACTTTATGAGAGGAATCAGTTATCTAAACTGGACATCCGAAGTTTGGAACATCCTGTATTATGTTCATAATATATTTCAATTTACAAAAAAATGTTTAACTACATATATTTAGTGTGTGATAGTTTTAATTTAAATGTTGTGTTCAGTTCTACCAACAATCACAATGTCAGTAATAATATTAATTTTTTATAATTTTTGGTTGCAGGTTAACCAAACTAGTAATATTATAAATTATATTTAAATTGATTAATTTGAATAAATATACAATAAATATACTGGTAGAATTACCAGATTTAGATAGTAATATTTTAATAATTTACACAGAAGTATGAAAATCGTTTTTTTGTTTTCCCGACGTAAAGGATTTTGATTTAAACAACAATTTCTGCTTTTCTTTCACAAATTCATACAACTTTACGATAATTCTATCTAGATCTATGTATCTGAATTTATATTTATAAAAATATAATTATAATTTCGTAGTCATATAATAACTCACTTTTTTGATAAATACTTTTTTTAAAGTACACTTTATTTTGTCAAGCTTTTGTTGAACCTCCAAGTTGATCAGAAAAAATACAAATTAATTTAATGAAAACACGTTTAGATTTGATTATTTTATCAAACTGACGACAAATAAAATTTTTATTTATAAATTTTATTTGCCACTTTTACTTAATTTTTAACGTCAGTTAAATATTATGTGAAATAATCACAACCTAAACACGAGAGTTTATACATATGTATTTCTTTGTGTTTGTATACTTGTAGCTGGAATCATACATTATGCTACACTCTTTTCCTATTATAAAAGTTTATATAGCACTGTTTTAGTTTTTTCCCTTAGTTTCATGTATATCAAACACAAATAATAATAATATATATATTTTTTCAAACAATACATCGTCCCCTTGGGGCAGAACTATCCCATGTCCAAAATTCTCAATTTCGGTTTTTCTATTTTAAGTGTACTTCAAGGGCTGCTCTTTCTAGTGCAGAAATATTTCATGTCCAAGCCGACGGGAAGATCCGAAAAATGCCGATTGTTGAAAAAGACTATGTCCTTACATAGATTTCATCTTGACGCAGAACTAATTCAACTGCCACAAGGTGCTTTTCGTTGGTCGGCGCGAATAAAATCTTAAACATAGACTAGTTCTGTCTTGTTAAGTGCCATTCGCTATTGACTTTTTATGGACATAGAATACTTCTGATTCACTTTTGTCAGTACATAGTATCATTTATTGTGGATATAGAATAGTTCTGATTTGCATTTTCTCACGAAAATTTCTAATGACAGAGTTTTATAATTCACATTGAAAAATGTTTGAGATTAATTTGGATATTAAGTTAAACAAGAATAACAAAATACTCTCATGTATTTCATTTTATTCATTAGAACAGACTTATTTCATGTCCAAAAAAAAAACACGGAAAAATATTTTATGTTTGGACATGAAATAGGCGACTTTACCTATAAGTATGCTATGTCCAATTTTTCTTTTTATACGCATCTTTGGCAAATATGAACTGAATTGATGAAAAAGAAGAGAAATCAAAGTAATTCATCACAATATTAGGACACAAAATATTTATTGGATTGACTGGAAAACAAAAAAAACCTCTCCTGTAAAATTTAAAATTTGTGACATGGAATAGTTCTGCTCTAAGGGGACTACATACATTAAGTGAGTAATTCTAACTTTGATTTTTTACATATCAAATTGTAAATACTGACTATTATTATTTAAATATAGTTTGTCTCAAAGTATATCGTCTTAGCTTTTGCCGGCAATCATAAAATTAATGAGCTTATTGCAATAAATCATATGGCCAATAGCTGCTGTAGATGAGATCGCCAGTGGCGGGCTATTTAAAATTATTTTAAAAAGGATCACATTTACAAATATTCATCTTTTTGTATTTTTATCATACATCCTTTTTTATTTAATATCTGAAGACCATTTCTCTAAACTTTTTTTCTTTTTCCTCCTAAATGTCAGATCATTAAATTCTAATTATGTTTCACTGTCAGACTTATCATTAAGAATATGAATGTACGAATCTTCAATATTTTTATAACGTGCTGTACAGAATTTTTCCAGCTTTAAATGAGTATATTATTAACTACATTTTTAATTAATCCTATAACACTGGGACCCAAAGAAGGAGTAAAATTTTCTGCTCTCAACCTTGATTTTACTTGATGCCACAAATGCTCTATGGGGTTGAATATACAATGATATGGAGGTAGACGTAGCACAGTATGTCCCTGTTCCTCAGCTAAACTGTTACATGCATATTGGTTTTTAATAGCATATTATTTTAACACCTCCAAAAGTTGTTTAATGAATCTTCCATTTACAAAACAATAATGCAGCCATCAAACACCCGATACAAAACTCATTGGCCTTGTTACTCGACTGATAATGGGTTTCATTTCAGGTAAAATTATTTTAAAAAGGTCGTAAATGGTCGTATTTAGATGATTGCTGGCAAAAGCTAAGACTATATAGTTTGAGACAAACTTTACAAACATCCTTTTACGTTGGTATTAGTTTCTAAAAATTGTGATACATTTAGGACTACCAAATATCAAGTGTTTATAGTAACGATGTTGTTGTGTGGTAGGTATACTATATCTGTTGAGTTTTAAGGATATATACAGTACACGGAAGGGGCTCTGGTCGCATGGAAGTTTAACTCGTGTCATAAGAGATAATATGCTAGAAACAAACAAGTATATTTGGTAATGATCGGAGTATAGCAACGCTTGATTCAACAATAGGAAGAGGTGACAAAATTTTGAAACGGTCTTAACTGCTTGACTCCCATCTACTAAGTTACGATAACCAAGTTATCTTCTTTAGATACTGAAGGTAAATTCAACAGATAACCTACTCCTATCCGTGAAGACTGAGATGAGTAGGCCACTTTTACCATCTGTGCACCGTTTTGTCAATTATGCGCCCCTAGTTGAACTATCTGATGTGAACCGAAATTTCATTCTTTTTTATATAGACTACATGTTGAAATTCCTATAAAATAGTGTTGGTATACTCGTATCTTTATCAAATATATTTGTTTCTTTCTAACACAGTGTCGCTTATGGCACATATTAAACTATTGTATGTCCAGAGTTTTTTCCTCATAATGTATATAATATGTTTGTGTGTATATATATAACAAGAATAATATTATGCAATAATTCTTGTATAAGTGCTCTTCTTATTTTAAAAGATGCTGGAAAATGTTTGTTATTTATTGGTTATTGTTAAGTAATTTATTAAACAAGAAATGTATTTCACGTTTACAGTTAATTGAAATATATTGAAGCACTTTTTTATGATATTTTTTTATGTAATCCACTCTAATAACTATATTTAAACTTATAAATACATTTATTAACCAATTGAGTGATATATAGTGTGACTTGATTTAAGTATCTATGAATTTTAGTGACAAAGGAATGAATACCATAAATTTTGATTTTTCCATCAAATCTTATCATGTTATAAAGTACTAGTATATCATTGCTCCTAAGATTCCTCTAGATATTTAGCCATGTGAAGTGTAAACTAGTTTTAAAAGAGCATGGTTCTTTTTTCTAAATGTAAATAGATTTATGGATTCTCCCTTATTACAAAACTTCATTAACTTTATTGATATAACTTGATGCTTTCTTTTTTAATCGAGTATGATTAATAAATATATTTGTATTTTTCAAACAAATATTGACAAATTGATTTAAAAACAAAGTTTTTTCGTAAATCGATTCAAATTCCTTCATAAACTTGATTGAAATATTGTTAACAAATATTAATATGCAAAATAATTGGGCATTTTTATTGAAACATTGAGTTACACACTATAATTCTCATTTCCATGTGATTTTTTTACATTTACTATCACTGTCTGCTAGGCTATATTAAAAATACCCTAAATATTGATCAGAATGCCGGACTTTCTGATCAATATTTTCAGTACATTAAAAAAACTTGAATTAGTAAATTTTTTATTCAGTCAACACTATATATTATTTTTTTAGTAGCACTAATTTGAAGATGGTGTGAAATCAGGAAAAATAATGAAAAAATGTATAATTATTACTATACTTTGGATATTTATGATAATAAAACAAATATATATATTCAGACATTTACAATTTTTTTATAAATACCAATCCAAACTTTTTATGTACAAAAAAATGAAAGAGACATTGAGTATAATTATTTGGGAACTAGGGGCCTCCAAATCTTGATTAGCACTGGGCCCCTTCAGGTCTTAGTCCGGAACTGCATAAAGGTCATGATTACGCTGTTTTTGAAAATTAGTGGTCTCCCCCGTTGCTATTTACTTTTATTAATAAAATGCATGGTCCGGGACGGAAATTACTGTTATGCTTTGAAAACTATTATTGTATTGTTTTCAGTACGGTTTGTAATTTATCAATTTTTACTTCAACTACACTGTGAAAAATCTAAACTATCCCATTTTCAACGTAACGAAGCAGTTTTCTGTATTATATTTCAGTGTTGGTTTTACCAGTAGTTTTTGTGTTCTCATTTAAATGTTAGCGGTTCTTTGGTAATTTTATATTTTTTATTTGTATAGAACATGGCACAAATTTCATTCCGGTCGCAGTATAATAGAACTGGAACAATGGGATAATTTCCTTAAATTTCTCTCGATGTGGAATCAAACCGAAATGAAATTTGTAACAATTATTAATATTCATAAAATACTATAGTTTTTCTTAATCCAGTACATTCGTGCCAATTTCTAATGCAAAGTTAAATGTATAAAGTGTGTATTAGTAGTAATTAAACATGTTCGTTGTTTAGAGCTGTATAATTTGAAAAGAAAATTACATGACTTTTAGTGAGATTCATTAAGTATGTATATTTCACAACTGCAACGTTTTTTCTTTCGTTAGATCCCCACATTTAACCTGTATAGATTATTCGGTATTCAATTTCACCACCTGAAATCCTCCATTTATTTCGTGGTGCCCTAGTCTATGGAACTATATTGATGTACCTACTCTGCCTTACGACGTGTAAGTGCTTCATAATTTTTTTAATTTAAAGCCCACTTTTCACAGCTAGTTGTTTCCAGATACATATTTTTCTAGACATTGCCTCTGTTATTTTATAAACTTCCTCTCTTCCACTCACAGAATTTCTATACGGAACACAATTATTTGCCGAATCTGTATACCTATAGATAAAATTATAAATATTTATTACTTTTTGAATCTCGTAAGACATTGCAATTGTTAATTCTACTATTAAAGTAAGTAGTATTCTGTAAAAAATAATTAATGTAACCTTATGATTGATAAGTCTACAACTACTTAACTTGAAAAAATAACAAGGATGTTCGATTTTCATATATAAAAATATATATTTTGTGTAAAAATTTCTTGTTTTTCATTTATCCATTAATCCAATCCACAAAATAAACCTTTGAATGTCATTGTTATTAAAACCCTGGAACATCACACTTATTTTTTAAGACATGAACTGCACACTCGGGTCTCAGAAACCCTAAGCTCGTTTTTAGCAAAAAAAACAAAAATGTTAATATTTTATTATTTTGGGAGGTTATTTAATCTTCACAAGATGCGTGGGAAAAAATACAATCATAGTGTTTATTCCAAAACAGAGATTTATTTATTTAAAGTACTAAATAACATAAAATAACATTCAAACATAAATTATTTTCCTTAAAACAAAAAAACAAAAAATTAAAATTTTCATTTCCAAAATATTTATCTGTAAGGAACATTTTAACAAAAAAATAATTTTTTTTGGCATTATCAGTCTTTATTATTCTTAACCAGGTCTTCAGTTTTCTGGATCCTGGCGTTCGCACTCACAGTATAACTGGGCTCTATGCTCCATGCAATATGGTTTGCGACAAGCAGAACACGCAAAACTGGTTTTTCTTTCTCGCCCTTTTGCACACAAGGAGCATCTAACTTTTTTTGGTAAATGAACAGCATGCTGTGGTGGGGTGACTTCAATTTCGACAATTTCACAAATTCTTTGTCGCAATGTTTTTTGTAAAGTAGGAACCGTCAAACGTTCTTGTAACCATGGTTCAATTAGACTCATTCCTAACTGTTTTAGAAAAGATTTTCGATTATTGGTTCTGTTTTCTCTCCACAGTGGATTTGAGAGGGAAAACAAAACAATTGCATTTATTCCACTAGCATCAAGCATATTGAAAAAAATTCGTAAGGGCCAACGTCTGGTCTTCCGTGAGGTAGTGTACGAATGTATAATATTGGGCTTCTCAGTAACGGCATTTAGAGAGACATCATAATGTAATGTTGACAGCAAAAGTACAATTTTGTTTGGTTTAGGAGTGTATGAAACAAGAGTTTTATTTCTGTCAAAAGCAAATAGTGATGAACCTACTTCTTTTTTTGTGAGAAAGGTAGCTGGTATTTCTCTTTTATTCTTTCTCAAAGTTCCTAGGAGAGTTAATTTATACTGTTCCAACATTTGTTCAGCTAAGGGAATTGACGTAAACCAATTGTCTACTGTGATGTTACGATTGGTTCCATGTATTGGTTGTGAAAGTTTTCGAACATAATAAGCCGGTACTGATTCATTGTTTTCTGTAGTTACTTTTCCAACATATGGAATTGCATTGAGCATATACCATGTTTTTGAATCATTCAGCATCATTATTTTCATTCCATACTTATCTGGCTTACTAGCCATGTAGATTCGGAACGGACATTTTCCTCTGTATCCTAAGAGCTGTTCATCTATAGTACAGTATTCATATGGTGTATAGTACAATTTAGAGTTATCTACAAACATGTCGAATAATCCCCGTATAGGTGCAAATTTATCAACTAACCTTCTTTCGGCTCTAGTTTCTTTACTATCAAATCGCAGACATAATGCTATAAATTGAAATCGCTGCTGTGACATTGTCGCCCGAAAAATTCCATTTCCAAATTTTACTGACCAAAGTTCGTCTAAGTTACAGTTTGATACACGTAATGCACCTGCTAAAAATAACAGCCCAATAAAAGCCTTCACTTCTGTTTTATTTACTGGTCTTGTGTAACTCTGCTTTCTAATATCATTGCACTTACGAGTAATTTCTTCATTTGTCTGTAAAATAATAATATTAATCATTTGTTCATTGAATAATAAATTCCAAGCTTGTTCAGGCGACTGAACTGTTCTAGATTCTCCTTTGGGGCCAGGTAAATGTAATACAATGTTTTCTCGTCTTGTACGACCCTGCCTTGCTGGTGCTTGTGTGCTCCACCGATGACCATTTTTCCCCAGTAAACTACGAATATTTCTAACTGGTTCATCAACTACTTCGTCTTCATCTTCGCTTTGTTCATTGTTGCTATCCGAGAGTTGTTCTTCAACATAATCTTCATCAGAATCGACCCCCCCAAACATATCTTCATCGATGTCGTTTTCACTCTCATTCTCCCATAGATTATCTGCCTCTCTCTGCAATTCTGCCTCAGTTAACGGACGGCGATTTTTTCTGCTAGTTGAAGCCATTTTGCTAAAATAAATAAACACAAGTTGAAACAAAATAATTACCATAAACTGCACACTTGGGTCTGGGGTACCCATTCTTGTATTATTGGGAATATCTTACCTCGTTCTTTCGCAAAAATGCCGTAAACGACCCGTATTCTCAATCACCTAACTGAAGACTGAATTTACATAAAGTGGCGACACAAATAAACCACTCATGCGTATGTTACACTGCAATGAAGGTCGCTCTGGGTTTCTGAGACCCAACAGTGCAGTTCCAGGGTTAAGGACGAATTTATAGAAAGTGTAAATGCTCGATACTAGATATCTAAAAGCTGCTGATAGTTCCTCTAAAATAGTTGGATATTTTTTACACTGGAAACAAAATATTATATGGAAGTAGTAAGTTATGAGAAATTAGGGAGGAAATTGATAACGAACCGATAGACTTTGGTATAGTAAGAATAACATTTTTTATGCAAACAAATCAACCCGAATCCAAACAGAAATATTGGTGTATACTATTAGGTACACCTACCTAGCTTTCGGCTTTTAAATTTTATTCTAGTTTTGTTTTTAGCGAAAAATATTTGTCATTGGAAAGATAGAAGGAACAAAACATTTTCGGTAGCTTATTAAAAACTTTTTACGATACTCGATGGCGCAATATATTCTATAGGACATTGAATACTGTAAAAAGTTTGTTTTCCAGAGAAACGAAATATTATGTTATTTGGTCACATTCTATTTTCGGGGTCCTTAAATTTGGTAGTGTTGAATTAATAGTTGAATAAATATTTTCACAACAATAAGAACAAGTTTTAATTAAATTCAATCAAATGGGTGAGTAAATTACAATTCTTTTGTGTAAAGAATTTATTTGTAAAAAGCCTTAACATACCTTTATTTACAACAAACTACAAATCCATCATTCAAAGTTAACTGCACAGATTTTATGCTAAATTGTACACAGTTAAAGCTTAAAAAAATATCCATTGACACCTCTTAGAATCCCTTCGTACTCAATAATATATACCTAATCCAAGTATAAAAAATGTAGCATGCTCAGTACTAAAGCAGGCATAGGTATAAGAAAACTGACCTGCCTTCATTAATATGATTAATATCAATATAAAGTTTTTAATAAAATGTCATGAATATTCACTGGCGAAAATTTGATTTTGCAGCATAATTGTTAAATTATAAATACATTTTAAAGCCAAAATTTTAATAGTCATACAAAATAGTAAAAAAAGGTGTATTTGCTGAATGGAACACTGTGTATGCTTTTAATGAAAAAATATTCAATACTTTGTAAACCAATAACTTAACATTGCGACTCCAATAGTTATGACATAAATTAATTATTGGGCCCTAGTCTAGGATTGACTAATATAGAAGTTGTACTCACTTCATTGGACATTTGTTTTTTATACCTATGCCGACTAAACGTTTGTTATTTTTTCCACGACTACTTGATATTTACATTTTACGGGTAGTTCTTCAAGTATAATGACGTACATTATTCACTAGTGCATAATAAGTGCGGACAATGCGAGCAGGTCACATGACACGGATAAGTAGGACCTATATTGAAGGTTATTGATATAAGTACAAATGTTACAAAATATTAAATAAAAATTATCACCACGACCAGGATTCGAACCCTGTTTCAGCAATTCTTCATTTCACGCAGTCAGACCTCTAAAAGCCACTATATGCTACTAAGACATATAAATAATATAATTTGTCAAGTTATTGTATATAGTGCGTATGATGTCAAAAATAAGTAAGTTAATTAATTTATAGCTGATTGCAGGAATTTTAATTATTATTATACTTAACTTAAATTGAAATTACTAGAAAATATAATATGGAATGCGAATAAGACACTGAAATGAAAATTACCCCGCCAAATTTTTGATACTTTGGGTAACATTATTGTAAGTAGGGATCTCAAATTAAAAAAAAAACTGTCCCCTGATCCTAATCATATGTAGCTTTGTATACCTAGGTAGAAAAATGTTTAAAATCGGTCAAGTAGTTTATCCATTACAAAACAGACATACTCTTTATAATAATAGATCATACAGCATGCAATGGCTGAGCTAGATCATACCTATAATTATCATTTTTTTAACCGCGGAAGTGGCATATAAAACAATCTTTGATTTCTCAGTAAATCGTTCACTATGGGAATATTGGTAGGTATTGTCCTTTCATTCTAAATATATAGAAAAAATGAAATGAATCCACAACAAATTGTCTCGTTCATACTAAGTAGGTACACTGGCATTGCATTTACTGTTTCCAAGATATTAACTTTTCACTGACTGACTTGTTAGAACTTAAGACCTAAGCTCATATTATGAAAGTCCTGAAGCTTTGATAATAAAATACAGAGAAATTTTCAAACGACGGATGCGGTGTTTGTAGAAAAATTATTCGGGATCTTCCAAAACCACAAAGTATTAGCAGAGTTTCCAAATTCTGCAGTGGTTCGAGATTAATAGTATATACCCTTTATTTCTTGATGATAGTACCTATGCTTTTCTCCTAGCAATCTGTTATACCTACGTTGGATATCCAATCACTTAATAATTATCTCCGTGTTTTTTTAACTTACTTTGTACACTGTTTAGTACATTATTTTCCATTTCATCCCTCCTTCATATTTTTTTAAAATATCAATTCAAATTGTGATCATGCTCTTGAAACAACTCTGTAATAATGCCGAAGGAAATTGCATAAATATACATAAAGAAATTCCTCAACACTCTGTTCCAATAGATCGAATTGCCAACCTTTGGGTTTATCAGAACCAAAGTAAACTACTTGTACCAAATCTTCATGTCGATGAAGATCTATTATTTACTCAATACAATGCCTTATAGTAAATAGACATGTAAAAAGCTTTTGATATTTTATCATTCAACATTCACCGATTCACCAAAAAATATGCACTCCAAATTTATCTAAAAACAATTGGTCTTTTATATTTTTTCTGTATTGCTTTTGTTTTTATGTTTGTCGACGTTTTCTTGAATTCAATTTTTTGGGGCAGCAACGCTTTGACTGTACTTCTTACCCCACTCTAACCTTTGGAGATATGGCTTTATCTCAAATACTGTTAAAAAGTGCCCATTGGATTTTTAAACTACATGCTGCTATATTATAAATTATCAAATATTCAAAGTTTGTATGAAGTCAGTTGAAACAAACCATAAACCAAATACTTGCAAATACATACATAAGTTGGAGACGTAACCCAAAAAAAGATTTCAAAGGGCCACTTGATCAATTATGTATACAATGGCAATATGTCTTTGTTTGATCAATATCTCATTTTTAATATTACTATGAACTACAAGGAGAGTTGAAAGATATTTTTCACATATTCCTTGTAAAAAGTTATTTGGCAGTAAATGTTAGATATAATGAGCTAGTTATTTATAATACAGAGTAACAAATAGGCTCTACTTCAATAAAGATTTCCTATACACAAGTACAGAGTGTTCTGAGTTATGGTAACTTTTCTTGAAATTTAAAGAAAAGCCAATATCTACGAATGCAAATAGTTATAACAAATTCACTTCTATATCTCAATAATTGGCCAATTTTTGAATGTATTCCATGATTGAGTATTAAACTTCTCTTTACAGGGTGTTCAAAAGTTATTTTCATTATCAGATCATTAAATATGCTATATGTTAATTTTAAATAGAAAAATAACCTCTTTGTTGTTCTATACCTAAATATCAGTTTATTCACGGATTCTCAGAAAATTCAATAATATACATGGTGTCCCAAAAGAAAAAATATAACTTTTATATGCCACACTTTATTGGGATATCCTGTATATTTCAAAATGTCGCCTTCATCAATATACAACCTACTGAAGTGACAAAAATTTTAAAATCATTTCTCTATAAACCCCGTACTGTTGGTCATGATTAACCCTGTATATAAAATATAATATAATAGTGAAATTATATTAACAGTACAGGTCCACTTTCAGATTTGTAAAATATGTCCAATACATTAAAATAAAACTTTTTCATAATATACAGGAGTAATGGAAAGATATTTAGATTACAAAATTTTATATTTAAAAAAATACATGTCAAATGTTTCTGACAAGTAAACTATAACCAATGAGAATGTTCAAGCTATTATAACTGAAAACTTCCGTTTTTGTAGATCATAATAAATCCATTCGTTGCTTAGAAATATTATATTAGAGGTATTTTACAAATATGAAGTTATAAATTAATCATTTGTGCTGACAACTGGTTACATTATGGTATCTGAATGGTTTCTTCTCAGTAGTAATAACCCAAGGACATTGATAATTGTTCGAAAAAATTTTATGACAGATTTCGAAAGCTTGTTGCTTGGAAACAGACCGACCCCATAGGCGGAGGTCTGTTGCCTACAAGCAACAAGCTTGAGAAAGTTGTCATAAAATTTTTGAGCATTTATCAATGTCCGAGGGTTATTTGGATAGAAAATTGTTTGCTAATTATAGGAAAAATACAGAGCTAAAACAAATCGTGACATTTCGAAATATTAAATATTTGAAACTTCAAAATCAAAATAAATCAATATGTGTCCATAGCAACCAACGTGAAAACATGGTCTGTTATCAGTGTAATGTTGACATGATTGGGTGAAATTGTTCATATAATAAAATATGAGGAAATTTGATTGGCTCTTGGAACTGTCAAAACATTTTCTTCTATATAAAATCTCTCCAGTTCAATTTTTCAACATGAAAAAAATAGCTCATCCTAATATTCGCTCTGTAGACCAAAATACAAATCTCATAAGGCTAGTGCTAATGTCCTTTGCATTTTATTCATAGCATTAAGACCAAAATTTGTTGTTTTCATCTAAATGACTAATCAATTTTTGTTGTTTCATCAGTGATTGTTTAAAAAAGTAATATAACCATCATTAAAACATATTTATTCAATTAGAAATATAATGTTAAATAATGTGAATAGTCTATAAATATGTAAAATGATTATTTAAAACTACCTTGCTTTATTATTTTCACCAGTTTGTAAACTTTCAAGTAGAAAAATCTAGTCAGGGACAGGTATTTATAATTTGAATATAACTTGAAGAAAGTCTTATAATATTAGGTATCAACTGGTTGGGCAGGTATAATTATTTTGAAATGAAATTTATTTCAACATTATACTGTACAATGGGTAGTTATAAATTATGATAGCAGTGTTTAGTAAAGGTTGTATGTTTAAATTTTATAACACCACATATTTTACATACCTATATCTAAAATGGACCTGATATTTTTAAGACACATCATCTAAGAAAACTTTAGAATCAGAAAAGCTGTAGAATCAAAATATTTCAATTCATAAGTTTGGCATCAATAAGTCCCCATACTACCTGTTTCCACCATTAGACTATAAATATAGAATATTTTCAACATTACTAACTGAAAGTATATTAGGAATCAACTGTTGTCTTGAAAAATAATGCGCTACATAAGTAAGCATACAAAAATTCAGTTGTTGAATCACATTACCATTCATCACATTGTTTACACTATCAATATTGATTCATTGAGTTGATTATTGCATTATGAATATTAAAAAATATTATTCCAATACAAAACAGTTGATAAAAGGAGACATATCAACATTTTCCCAAAATAATTTTGAAAAGATCTAAGTGCAACCTGCTTGAAAGAACATGAAACAGAAGGGGGTATACTTGCATGAGGTCCTGATTAAAATAGCACAGCAATTATAAAACCATTAATATTTTATTTTTCAAGATAATTGACTTATTTTTGGAATGGATTTAGACAAAAACACACTACTTTATTGGTAAACAATATCCTTATTGTGTATCCCACAAGAATTTGTAAAACTAGGAATATTATATCTTGGGTTAGATTATTTTTAAATATAAACTATCAAGTATTTGTTCAGTCTTATGGGACAAAACTAATGGCAAAGTAGGGTCTATGGTGACTATTGATATCAAAATGAACAAAATAATGCATTCAGGGTGAATTACAGAAAAATTCTACCAATTTTATAAATTAAATAAATACCTGATTTAATTTCTATTCAACTTGAATGAATATATAGGATTGACAACATTCAACTCCCTGGTTAATACAATTCTATTTTATAAAATTCAAATAAGCTGACTTTACTGAGAAAAATATTAAACTGCAGAATATCTGCTTGCTATTGCTTCAAGTGCATAAGCAAATCATTTAACCATAAATGATAACATGTTATCAGTAGGTACCTACATTGTTTGTAGACTTATTTTGGTAATGATGTTTAAAATTTAATCAATAAAAATATGAATTGAAAATTACTTGTAAAAAAAAACAGACAATAAATTACAACGTACTTACTGTTAACATATTAATCACATATTTTCTATCACTAGTCATATACTACTTGCATAGGATGAATATATGAATATCAAAAATAGGACATTCAACTGTTACCACATTTATGAAAGATTAACAAAGAAATATCTATAATGATGGTTTATCAAATAAGCTAGTTGTAGTAAAAACATTTATTTTTCAATTTTTAGTAAGAGTACTTCAGTTTTTTACCAGTAAGAGGCACATAAATTATACTAGCATGTAGCAAATTTGAAGAATTAGTGTAAGTAGGATTAACCCATTACTCTATAATGTATATTTTTGATTTTATATTTGAGTGTTTAATAATTAAATTTAGAACTTGACATTTTGATAGTATTTAATGTATTTATCCTCAGTAAATTCAGCAGGTCTAAATATGTTTTTTCAGATGTGAATAAATCATACAGCCATATTAAGTGACAGACTGTTACCGTGAAGATGTCACATTTCTCCTCTAGATAGCACTGAACATGTGATGAGGTATAAAATGAGGAAGTATGTAAGGATGTGTAAACATTCAACTTTAAACAAGAAAAAATATACACCATTAAATAACAGAATTTTAGTTATGAACCATCAAAATGATAAACTTATCGTAAATCTCAGAAAGTTCCTTCCTTAGCATATAATTTATACAACTATAATTGTACAAAACATAAAAATTCTACTTGGACATTAAATTAAACAAAACATATACTAAGATAAAAGTAGAATATTTATGTTTTTTACCAATATTCTTTTGGAGCACACTTAATTGTCCATAGCATATCGCCGTGTCCATTCCCTTGCATTTCTAATAGCTTCTGATTCATTTACTTTCCACAATTCAGCTACATCATTAGCTAGTGGATCATCTGGGTTGGGTGCACTAAGTAAGGCCTGAATGGATAATAGCACTGTACGGATTTGTAAAGCTGGACTCCATTTATCCTTTAGTATATCAAGGCATATTCTACCAAGTCTATCAATATTAGGATGATATATTTTAGTAATAAATCTTACTTTAGGTGCTGACATAGGGTAGTCCTCCGGAAGAAACAATTCTAATTTAAATAAACCTCCTTCGAAAGGGGAACCTTCAGGACCTGTCACTATTACATGAAAATAACGAGCATTATCTTCAGCTGGTACAGCACTAATTCCTGGTACTGGTTCTGCCATCAAACGTTGAGTTTCTTTAATTATTCTGCGTGGAAGGGCTGCCATTTTTCACTTATCAGTGTGAATATTTATCTAGCTGTTGGTTTAAATAAATCACCTCACTGTCACACTAAAATATGTTTGTATCAATCGTCACTTAATTTGACGAATTTATTCTGTCATATTTTTTCTACTATACCCTATATTTTCTAATAACGGCGGTAGATAACGAAATCCGACATATCCACCGACGTTTTCATTCTGTAACCGCAATTTTATACGCAATGCGCATGACAATAAAATTACATTGGCGGGTAATTTAAACTTCAGTTTATAATGTCATTAAAATATATAACTTTCTTTGAAATTTGATTTAGTTTTCGAAACTTATACAATATAAAATTTAATAAGATAGCCATGAACATACCATATCATAACTTATTAGAATAGTTAATGACGTTAATGTGTTTGATTCAATACATATTCAAAATAAAAAAGTTTGAAACCATGTAGAATTTATAGCTCATTTCTCGCGAATTACTTATTTAACAATTATGATTTTTCGGTTCGTTATTTTTTATTGGATTCCTTCTCTTGAGAATTGGGTTCAAGAAAGCAGCTTTAAGGAACAAAATTAAACAGAGGAGATATTTCAAGATTCATTTATCTCGCAAGGAAGGTGTTATGCTACGTACGCATGGCCATCTACAATACTAGGCCGGAATGCTGAAATTTGGCAACAGTGAACAGTGGGCCTATCAAGTCAGATTTTTATCATGGCGATACCGTGAAATCAGTCATCAGTCGATATAATATTTATTTACGTTTATAATGCGCGTATGTTGATAATTCGTGATATGTAATAGGTGATCTTAAGTATGTAATAGTATGTACAATCTGTTTAAATCAAGTTTATGAACAAGGTGCTCGTTTTTTCGCAGTTAACAATCTGACAAGTTCAACATAAGACTTCTGTTTGTGTTAAGTTTTAGAGGTAAGATATTTGATAATATATATAAAATAAAAAGATTTTAGCATCAGTATAATTTGTAAACATACTCTCTGTTCTGTGGACTCATATAAAATATAAGGCATAACATGGTAATTGTATCAAATAAAGTATGGTTACAAATTTTCTAAAACTCATTGAAAATGTTTAGAGATGACTTGAACCAAGACTAATTTTTATATTATTATCCAATTTGTGATTCTAGTTAAGCCATCCCACATTGGACTCACCTAAATGAAGTATATTTATAAATTTAGCCAATGAGGTTAATTACTTATGTACTATTAAATATTTTATTTTGTTGTAGATGCCTGTGAAATGTTTGGTACCAAGTTGTACTTCCAGTTATGCTGCCAACAGTGAAGGATATATTACAGTATTCAAGTTTCCACAAAGTAATGAGGTGAAGAACAAATGGTTGAGAACGAGTGAGAAGTATCCCACGTGCAAACTGGGAAGTGGGAATCAAACATCAAATTTCATTCACTGAAGTGTACAAGGATAAGGATGGTGATAGATATTTACAAGGAAAAGACCTGTATTAAAAGAAAATCTAATACCACAAATATTTCCCAGATTCCCAGTCTCCCAAAATATCTTTCAGTGAAGAAGAATCCAGCAGCAAGAAATAATCCTGGAATACGAAGAAGGGTACTAGATAGACAACAGGAACAACAAGAGGAATTGTTGAACAGTGATGTGATAGTGAATGTTTTAAATTTGTGTGAACAGTTTAAATCTAAATTGAGTGTTCATTTAGAGAAGTGGTAGTATCATCAACAAACAAACTGTATATATTTATATCTTATTGGATTTGACAATGATGAACCAGATGTAAGGTGTAGTATAAAAATATTTGAATCAATGATAATCGAGGACATCAAGGTAAGAATAGAGCAAAATTTATTGCATATAAATGCACAATATGGACAAATTCAATTCGATATTAATAATCTTGTGCTGTTAAATATTTGTAAATAAAATGAACAAGTAACCACACATGAATTTGTAGATATTCTTTATGATATTAGTTTACTAATAACATCTCAACAAGTATCAAATTCAGTAGTTCAGTTTAGAGCTGGTTATGTAAGTCTCAAAGTTTCTAGAAAATTAGAATGTCTAAATTGTATAAATGTTGTGGTTAGAGGCCAAAGTTAGAGGCAGATTAACTATTCTATCTGAACCAGTTTTCTTTTAGAAATGACATTATCTATTTTAGCAAATATTTTTATAAATAACCATTTAAAAACAATTTAAGATAAATTACAAGCTAATAAGAAACACATAAATAATAATCATGAAACAAAATGTAAAAAAAGAAAAATTCTTAATTACAATAGTTCTGTACATTCTATCTAGTTTAATGATTTTAAATACCCACTATTTATAATTCTTCTCAAGAATTCTGTTGTACCCATATTATTGTATGTAGTTCAGTTTGTATTAATAAAGGTCTATTAAGAAATAAAAGGCGAAAAAATAATTATTTTAAGGTGGTGTCTGGTCAGCTGTAGGGGAAGTTAGAGGCTGATTTTCTTGATATTTTATATTCAGTCTTACAAATAAACCTGTTATAAAATATTATACTGAGAATAAATCAAGAATAAGAAAAATGACTACCAATAAACTCGGTATAACTTGAGAATATGTTATACTCAGTATAAGTATGGTATAAGTAGTGACCCAAAGTTATACCGACCCCTACCCTTGTTTAACTGTGTTATAACCTAAAAGAAACTGACGTTTATTTCTAATACAAATTGTTCAACACGTGAGAAAAATGTTTTTGAGAGCTGTACAGGCTGTTGAAGAAGTGAATGAAATAATTAATATGGAAAATAGACGGAAAAATAAACCGTTTAAGGAGAAGGAAGATCCATTTACTTTTTATGGTGACGAAGAATTTAGATTAAAATATCGTTTTTCTAAAGATGGTGATTCCCTTAATATGGACAAACGAGGTGGTGGCTTCAATCAAGTAAGTATAGAGATGGTTGCCTTTAACAATAAACATTTTCATAACAAAATATTCGATGAAACAAATTGTTGTAGCAAGTGTTTTTCATTTTACTTGTATTTCAGATACAAGATGATGCTGCAGATATCCATGGCTTAACGCAGCAGTCTATCACAAATGTGTGCCGTACGTCGTGTTGCAAGAGCAATATTAGATAAGCGTTTCGATTATATAAAAATGCCTACCTTACAGGAAGAGGTAAATATAATCTATATATAATAAATATAATATTGTTGCTCATTGGCTCATCATGACTCTCGTATTTTTAATGAGAGCACATTAAAACAACGTTTTGAAGAGGGAAAATTTCATGGTTTGTTATTAGGAGACTCAGGCTATGCTTGCACTCTATATTTGTTCACACCAGTTCTGGATCCATCTAATCGAAATGAAGAATGATACAATTATGCACACATCAGAACACGTAATACTATAGAAAGGTGTTTTGGTGTCTGCAAAAATCGATTTAGATGCTTATTAACAGGATTCAGAACATCTTTGGAAAATACGAAAATGTATATAGTTCATTTAGCAGACATAATATTGCTGTAGAGTTGAATGAGCCCCCATTTTTTTGATGATGATGCACAACATCCACCTCAACCACCAATTATAAATCAAAATATACTACGCGGCGCTGCAGCCAGATCTATATTTATAGAAGAAAACTTTTGAGGTATTTACTTAAATCAAAGTCTGTTTTAATTGTTGACATTATTTATTGTTTCAATTTTTTTCTTTAGAATCTCTTCTTGTAACTTAAGATTTTTCATCAACTGTTCGTGTTGTTCAGACATCTGTGAAATTCGTAATTCATGCTCCCTTTGCAACCTTTCATTCTCTAAAATCCTGAATTTTCTCATGTCTTTGAAAGATTCTTCAGAGAAATTGAGATTGTTTTTTTTCTTCGAAGTCTGAAACAATAAAAAATTATCAATAAGATAAACAGGCTTACATTGGTTATAAAATTATAATTATTATTGTTTTTATTAAATCATACCGGTGTTTTATTTTCAGGTCTCTTCGGTGTTACTGCACTTGGTGTGATTGGAACATCATAATCTTGTTCAAAATCAAGATATTCAGCCTGTAATAAAAATAATATGTTTAGTATAACAGACTATTTGACTCATAGCAATTGTCAACATGTATGTGTGTGGTAATTTTAATAAATATTAAATTACAAAAAATTATATTTTTTTGAGTATTTATTGAAATGTATATTATACGATACCTTATCATTTGAAGTGCTAGGACAATTTGTATCCTGCCAATCCTTTAGTTCCACTGCTGGACCTTGAGTTATACTTGATTGCTAAAAAGATAAAAAAGTGTTCTTAACAAAAGTATGTGTAACCTAAACTAAGGAAATCATCGAAATATTGTACCTGTGTACCATCACAATCAAATTCGTTGAAATCCACCTCTAACTCTAGGGGAATCATCTCTGCAATTTCTATTGCATCTGGAGATGGAGAGGGTGGTTTGGGACCACCTCCAGTTTTATTCATTTCTTTTCTCAAGAAAGAAATTTCTTTTTTACAGTTTATTTTCATGAGTTTCCACTGGTTCATCAACTGTTTTTTGTCTCTGCATCTAACATTTGCAGCATTGAACCTGAAAAATAAAAAAGTTTAAAGTTGACTGTATACAACTACACTATGTAATAACATTCAACAGCTAGGTATATTGTATAAAATTTTTGATTCAATTATGGAAATGAGTACTTTTCAAGATATACCTAGGTACATACCTTTCCGTTATCTCCTGCCATGCTTTCAATTTTGCCTTGTTGGTGTTTGTGTTGAGGTTTTTATTTTCTATTGTTTGTAAATAGCCTTCCAGAATGTCCTTCAAAAGGCGCTGAAATACAAAAAACAGTCATATAATAGTAACTTCACAAATAATTAGAAAAAATGAATGCTTACTTTTTCTTCACTTTCCCAGTTTATACACCGATCTCTTTTAATTGAAGCTATCTTATAAAACAGTTCTTAAAATAATTCACTACTCCACGTGACTTAATACAAAAGTAAATGTATTTGTCAATTGTCAATCGCACAGAACGTCACGAATACGACAACTTTTCTTTAAATTTAGAGTGTTTTATCTACTTCTGTGAACGGCTACGACGTTGCCAAACTATTATTTTGGAATAAAAGCAGAATAGTTATACCGATGTTATTCCGAGTTTATTTGTGGAAGAGTTATACTTTCCTTATACTTGATATAACTATTCCTGACATAAGTTCGGTATAACCTAGTTATACCAGCTTTTTTATTAGTAACAGTGATTCTTATCAATAAATTACCTTTTGCAATTTCATTTTATTTAGTCTACCTATAAATATTTCGATTTTTATTCTTTAAAAATGTTCTATAGCTTGGTTTATTTCATATTTCTCACCATTGTAGTAGGCCTACAACCTACAAGTCGTTCTCATTGCCTTGTATTCTAGGTGGCCATGACGTAGTCCAGACGTACGCTTCGATTACTTCAGAACAAAACGGAAAACGCCCATCAATGGCTCCGCTCCCCGGGTGCGCGAAAATACCATTTAAGAGGTTTAGAAATACACATTTTTTTTGAAAACCGTTGCATATTTTGGCTTGATTTTTGTTCTATTTAGTATATAAAAGATCGAGACATGTCTATAATTATATGAGATATTTCAAAATTGCATAGAAAGTTATGATTTTTGTAGTTGAAAATAGCCAATTTTCGAGCGGCCATATAAAATAATAAGGGTTCTCAGATCAGAATTAAAAATAATTACAGACATCGAGTCAAACCTTTTCTATAAGCTCCTGAAAAATTCATCAAAAAAAATTGAACCGTTGCTGACAAATCTGTGTATTTCAAAACCCTTGCAAGTGCATTTTTATACCACGGAACGTGGCGGCATCTACCAATTATTGCAACTACGCGATTTCAAGAAAAGAGAAGATGCTGAGGTCCGTATTCTATTTTTTGCTGGAATATTGGATTTGAAGGATAATAATAACGTGTTATATATCTTTTTTAGATGCAAGTGATTGATAAATTAGTTTATGTAAAAATTATTGATAGGTTTGAATAGATACTTCAATTTATATAGATATATTTTATTAAGTAGTGTTCTATTGAATGTAAATACATATTTAAATAGATTTTAAGGAAATACTTCTAGATTTTCTGGGATCTACTAGCTCAGGTAAATAACAATTCATATAAAATTTTGAAAGCTGGTCTTTCATTTTGTCGCAAAACACATCATTTTTTAAAATAATTTCTTTTTTTATACCGGACGGCGTTCAAACAGCGAAACAGCAATAGGATCTTTCAGTAACCAGAAGCTGGCCTTGCACTTGATAGAACCATTTGTGGTTTTGGTTGATTTCCCCGTTTTTCTTCCAAAATGTTATTTTTCTTTTTTGAATTCCATCTTCGGGGGAAATATGTTTGGCGCTGAATGGACATTTTATTTCAACGATTCCTTTCTCTCCAATTAAACCGTCTGGAATTGCAGCTGAAAATGGGAAACTTTGACTTATAAATAGCCCACAGGGCGATATTTTTTCATCGATAAGCTGTTCTAAGCTTTCGATTGCTCGTTTTTCGTTCTGTTTTCCCCATTCCATACTATCTGTACGTATTTTTTTCGGGTAGAGAAGACGTTCAATCAATTTACTGGTATGGCCATTGCTTCTAGCACTAAATTTTGCACAAATTGCGCTGAAGTTTGATGCAGTAAGGCGCTTTCTGCGTTCTAAATGCCACAAATCCGAATCGCTCTGTTCCCTGGTAACTTCTTCAACTCTTTTGATTTCTTCAGAGTCTTTTTTAATTTTTTCAAAATCCTACTAATTTTAATATTTTGCATTCAAATATGGATTCGAAAATTGGGACACCCTGTAAGTATATCTCTTATTTGAAAAACATGTGAAAACTTACTGCTCTCTCCCACAAAATGTCATCATCGGTCTCCGAAATTTTCATTCAAGTTCTGATGGGATGACGATTGTTCATTTTTTTCTTTCGATCGTCTCTGTCAATAAGAATAACAAGTGAAAAATATACTATGTAATATATTGCGTATCTAAAGTCATTAGATGAAATAATTATTAAGTATGGTACTTACAGCTTGTCCCCTTTTGTGACCGGCGCGTAGTCTCCTGGCATTCAATCTAAGTCGAGCTTTCAACCCTTTTCTACGATCCTCCATGCTTTAAAAGTTGGTTGAACGAATAATCTAATAATAATTATGTCACTTTGCACTAGGTACCACCTGACCACAAGTAAGTATACAGACTGCGAAAATACTTCTCGAAATAATCTCATAAACGTTATATCTTTATAATGCAATTCTACAAAATTGCTAAACCATTCCGGCAACAGTACCTACACACTGCTGAGCGAAGCGCAATTTAAATATATTCGAAATCATAGCAGGCCAGCCGGGCCCTGGAATATTTCCGAAGACAAGGCAAGCGTATGAGTTGCATTATCGTGAACGGTGTAAATTTAGGCGAATTGTCTTTCCTCGCCTCTCACCGTTGCCCCGCAGGAGTTTCTCCGACGGATAGGATACCTACCCTTAATCATCACCTCTTGTGGCAATGGCTTAATATCATACTCACAGATCACTCAGTTTTCATTCTTATCGCTCTTATCAAGAGCAAGTAAAAATGTGAGGTAAAAGCGATCTGTGGTTGACAATTCAGGGGTGTGTTTATAAACTTGCTCCGAGTTACATCTAGAGTTACGCGAGAGTTGAGTCACGTGGTTTATATGGATTGCTGATCCATCATCTAGTAAGTAAATAAACGATACTGAGTTAATCTTCAACTCTGGGAGTGAGTATGTGAACGCACCCCTGGGGGTCTATTCTGTAACATGTGAGAGTGCTCGTGCACGACAACTCATCGATATGAGTACTCTCTCACTCATCACTCACATGGACCATCAAAACCCTATTCACGATCATTCGACTCGTCTACTACATTTTGTCCAGCGTTGCCAAGAAGCGCGACTATCTTAGAACTATTTTTAGTTCTAATGTACTGTTAGTAGGTTTGAATTTCAAAATATAAACACTGATATAAGCACAACCACCGTCTGATTCAGTACATAGAGTAATACTCTATGATTCAGCATAAGTTTTTCCATGAGATATTTAGATGTGTTGTGAGAAAGAGTGAAGAGTACGATTTTAGTTCCCTTTTTATAATTTATTGTGTGAGGCACAAAAAACAATATTAATAAATTTTAAACTTCAAATAGGCGAAAATGTTTAATGATAATTAAAATCAGACAAAATCAAGAAAGGATCTTGACGTTGGAAACACATTGTCTACTAGCATTTGCATTACCAAATCGTCATAATCTATTTTAAAAACAATAAATAAACTCCACAAACTAAATGATTAAACAAAGTACAAAGCCTAACCAATTAAGCTACAAAAAATAAACTCCAAAAACTAAACAATTAAACTGCAAAAACTAGAAATGAATTCAATATTTAGTCATTTTTATGTACTGAAAAGTAAATAGGCACATGTTGTGTGATTACATTATAATCTTCCTTTATCTATCTAATTGTATCACCAAAGACAATGTGCGCAAGTCCATTCTCTCAGAATCTAACAACTCTCTTGGTTTTACCCAGTAGAGTACTCGTATAGGAGTGTATGAGCATTCTACTATCTTTACTGAATAGGAATTTTATAATTTTAGGAGAGTGACATGCGCAGTAAAGCTTAATTGTGAGAGAGAGGTCTTACACGACCACTCACACAAGTTAGTGAATAGACCCCCCAGGGTGCCGATTCTCGGGCCAGGGAACAGCGTTCCCCGAGAGAGAGGATCTTTTGTCCTTGTCACTGAAATGACAGAGTAAACAAGCGAAATAAAGACGAAAAATGTGTTCTCTTGGGGAGCGCTGCTCCCTGGCCCAAGAATCGGCACCCAGGAGGGTCGAAGCATAGAGAAATATAATGGTCGAAGCTCCTTCTGGGACTCGTGACAGATTACCAGTAGGTGATCTGTGGTCAGAGCTTCACGCATGCGTTGTGTCGAATTCATGGAGGAAATTAATTTCTTAGTTTCTTGCATAAACAATACTCATCTTCTTGGTTTTAGTTTTTAATGAATCTAATTTTTAATTCCTTGCATGAATCCACCTTGAATCTCTCATGGTTTGGTTCGGGTCATGAACTTTTAGATAATCTTAATTGTTGCCTGCAAAAAAAAACAGTAAAATGAAAAATAGTACATTCATTTCCATTATTTCATGGAAACCTAACCTCAAGTGAATAAAACAAAAAAAGTTGAATATCTCTGAACATGAACTCTGTAACAGAATAGAAAGGAAATTTCTTTCTATGCTAGGAACACAAAACACTCTAAACGCTGGACTGTTTTGTGGGTTAGACCATTGTCTATCTTTTTATAGACAATCTCCTTTATATTTTGTTATAACCGTTTTACACGTACGAGAATTATTGCGATATTTGTGAAAATTATAATAAGAATAATTTTTGCTGTTTTACACGCCATAGAATTATTGCCAACATTTTCGGGGTACAACAGGGCCAAGGATGTTAGAATTTAACATCCTTGCAACAGGGCTAAGTTCGAGAACATCGAGCTAGTATGAAATTCACTTATTTTTGTGTCCGAGAACTCAACCGTCTTTTGTTTACTCCCCCACAGTCCGAGAACTCCTTAGAGCGACACTCGAGCGTCGCTCAAATTACACCAGTCCCGACTCGGTTAGAGATCGTACCTGTCAGTTTGGTTTGAATATTTTGTGGTTAGAATTTAGTTTGGTATTTATGACTGTTTATTAAATTTTTAATATATAGATAAACTAGTTTCCTTCGCCTATTCAAATTTGAAATATTATTAAGCTTATTTGTGGTAGATTGGCGTGCCTAAAGGGTTTTTAAAATTTTTTTGTTTAAAACTCTTGGCGCCAGATTCATTAATGTTAGACCTAGGCTAGTTATAAATATTTTAAAATTCATCTGAAACTCCTTAAAAGTACTTATAGCTGGGAACAACTCATATTATATTTCTCTATGAACAACTCCTTCAAAGTAATCTTTACACCTTGGATGTGTTCTTTTCCGCAGTTACAACTTTGACTCAATTTGGGATATTGAAGAGATTTCCATTTAATTATCCGAGTCGGAATGTACCTATCCCTTCAACCAACTGTTTTCCCAATGTAAGCGAAATCAATGCGACACGTTTTTTTATCAATTAAAATAGAAAAACTTATGAGTAGAACAATAATATTTAAAAAAGTATGGTTATAGAACTAACAACCACAAGAAGGAATATCCGTTCGAGAACTCATTCAATGGAGCGTCGCACTACGATCGCCCTTTACCCCCACCAATCAAGTGCAAAATTTCAACCTCGTGCACGACAACTCATCGATATGAGTACTCTCTCACTCATCACTCACATGGACCATCAAAACCCTATTCACGATCATTAGACTCGTCTACTACATTTTGTCCAGCGTTGCCAAGTGGCGCGACTATCTTAGAACTATTTTTAGTTCTAATGTACTGTTAGTAGGTTTGAATTTCAAAATATAAACACTGATATATAAGCACAACCACCGTCTGATTCAGTACATAGAGTAATACTCTATGATTCAGCATAAGTTTTTCCATGAGATATTTAGATGTGTTGTGAGAAAGAGTAAAGAGTACGATTTTAGTTCCCTTTTTATAATTTATTGAAAAGAAAATGTTGTGTGAGGCACAAAAAACAATATTAATAAACTTTAAACTTCAAATAGGCGAAACACATTGTCTACTAGCATTTGCATTACCAAATCGTCATCATCCATTTTAAAAACAATAAATAAACTCCACAAACTAAACGATTAAACAAAGTACAAAACCTAACCAATTAAACTACAAAAAATAAACAAATAAACTTCAAAAACTAAACAATTAAACTGCAAAAACTAAAAATGAATTCAATATTTAGTCATTATTTTATGGACTGAAAAGTAAATAGACACATGTCATGTGATTACATTATAATCTTCCTTTATCTATCTAATTGTATGACCAAAGACAATGTGCGCAAGTCCATTCTCTCAGAATCTAACAATTCTCTTGGTTTTACCAATAGGAATTTTATAATTTTAGGAGAGTGACATGCGCAGTAAAGCTAAATTGTGAGAGAGGTCCTACACGACCACTCACACAAGTTAGTGAATAGACCCCCAGTGGGACCATAGATAACCCTTATATACTGAAGTGGGACGTTCTCGAACTCACCCCTGTTCCAAGGTCACATACACAAAGCACCCATTCCCATACATGTATTTAAGGGCCCTTGCCCTTGTTCTATATTCTTATGACAATAAACTAGAAAGTGCGCGAGAATCGACGCAGAAGCCGAAAATAGAATAAATAAAAACAATAATTGCGTAATGTGCTGTATTTGTGTTTTATCATATTATAGTCTCCATGGTTTGAATTTTGAGAACAAAAATGCCAGCAAAGAACGGAACAAGTTGTTGGAATCCTCCAAGGATGTTAGATGAGAATAGGATTGATTAAAAACTGAAAAGTGTCAGCCGAGTTTGATGACATCACTGGTTACCCATGCGCGCGTCGCCTTGCGCGAATTATAAAACTGTGAAATTCGTGGTGTTATTTATTTATTTTTTTAATTTTAATAACAAAAAAATAAAGTATTTAATATATAAGCAAAACCTCTTAAGTCACATTTTTTCAACATGTTTTTTTAAAATCATTTCTTTAAGGTAGATGCGTATTCTGGGTATAAATCATGTAAGTCAAAAGACATTCCTTTTACTTTAAATAATAATAATTAATTGGGCGATTTAAAAGCAAGTTCAGGGGAAAGTATTCTGGAAAAGCATAAGCCATTATGTAACAGCATTTTTAGTTGGCCAACTGCAAATGTTTAAGATAATTCGGAAAAGAATGATGGAGAATATGTTTACGCACCTTAGATATATTATAACATGACAAATTAATACATGTGAAATTTTAAGTTAATTTTTAAGTGTAATTTTCAATAAGCAATGAAAAAAATTGATTACTATGTTAAATTATGTTCCACTTACCCTATTTCTTGCTAAAACAACATAGGTATGTCATGATCAGTTTTTCAGGTTTCTTTCATTATTATTATTTATAAACTGTGTAGGTTACTCAATATTTTAATTTTTTGCAACTCAAATATGTACTAAATTTAGAGTAAAAAAGTCCTTTGTTGGTGCATGAAATAGCTTTTATTGATTCCTAAAAAAGCTCTAATTGTGTGATTTATGAGGTTTTTGAAATGGCTGAATCAATTTTATACTCATTTTTATTAATCAAAACTGGTATTTTTACATGAAATAATATAAACACACTAAATATGGACTAAATAATTATTTCACTAATTACTAACTAAATAATACTAATAATAATAATAATCAATCAACGCAAAAAATAAGGAAATACACAACTTTATCAACAACGTGCAACAAGTAACGGCTAAAGCTACATCCTCAATCAATCTGCTAGCGAAGTGGCACTTCAGCACGCGTGCTGCAAAACGGATACCCATCCTCAATCCTGTCAATTCAGTCTGCCTGAATGTTATCGCACATGCGCATTTTCATTTTTATTTTAAGGTAACGAGGTAATTAAAAAATTTAACCTGTGATTATTCTTGTAAATAAAAGTAGTTACTACTTATCAAAGACAACAAATTAATATAATTACGATATTAGAAAATAATGTATGTTTGTTTACAAAGATAATAGAATAAAATAGGGTTAGGGTACCTACATTATTTTCCCCATGATTAAATGCGCATGACACAATTCGGCACGCACCGAAAAAGCTTACAGCTTGCAAGCTTGCACTTCCAAGTCGGCGCGCATGTCAGCACGAAATTGAATTGAGGATGCTTACGTTTAAACGTCATTGTCCCAGCACGCGTGCCGAAGTGCCACTTCGCCACTAAATTGATTGGGGATAGGCCTTTACGGCTACGAGTTTCGTCTTAGAAACAGCTGTTGCAATTTGCAATTATCAATAGTTACACTTATTACAATGCAGTTCAAAATCTGTCTTTGTTTAATACACATAGAAAGAGAAGATAAACATTTAATTGATGAAACACCAATGTCGACAAAAGAACGTTGCTGTGACGTCACAGGGGTGACATTCCGTTCATAAAAACTAGCGATCGCTTTTAAGCGACGTCTCCTGGATTTTACATTTTACATTGATATTTTGACAAGGAAATATAGAAAATACGTAGGTGACACCTTATGGGTATCAGAAGTTAGAACTATTTGTCGCTCCAAAACAACCAAACTTGGTGAACGGAATGTGTATATCGACAAGATCGATTCAAAACTACTCGCTAGGTGAACAGAATGCCACCCCAGGACCCAGGTTACCCAAATGGCTAGCGTTGCTCTTATGGGATTAATCCATCCTATTCTCATCTAACATCCTTGGGAATCTTCAACCTTATTTAGGAGAGCCTAAGTCCAAACCAACTCTGACCAAAATAAATTTTTTTTAATCTTAAACAAAAGGTTTGAAAACAGGTGATTAGTAAGAACTGTCACTTATCCCAAAAACAATCTCGCTGCGCAGGCGTATGACATAAATTGTTATGGAATTTTTAGTGGTAAAAATATTAAGTGTCAAACAGTCAAGCATAGGAATATTTTTAAAATTCATATCAAAAATATCAATATCATTTTCAGAGTAAATTTTGCAATAATTCTCGTCATGGCCACCTAGAACACAAGATGGCCATGATTCTCGTACGTGTAAAACGGTTCTTACCAACGATTATACACCCTACAGGATTGCTTATTTCCATTTAACTCTGTGTTCGCCTCGCTCAAGTCGGCCGAATACGTCATCACTGGACCTAACCTTCTTAATTTTATGGTTTATCGTTTGTTTACAAAGTGTGTTTTGACGTTATCTTATCCGTTTTTTTCAATTTTAAAGGTGTTGTTTATTGATAGAGGTGGTAAGTAAACTTCTCTAATTGTCAATCAAGAAAGTCTATAAATACGAAGCACGTTATTTCAGAGTAAATACAAAATTTTTGGATTCGCGTTTCAATGTATACATTTCCCCATGCAAGCAAAAATTAAAATTGATTTAAAACTAAAACTTAGAACAGAGAACCATGTAATGTAGATGATCATGCAAAAAATTGGGAAATTAAGATTTAAGATAAAAGCTAAAAAAAAGAATGCCTTAGTTTCTCAGTTTCTGGCATAAACATCTACATTACATGATTTTATATGTTCTTAGGTTTAGTTTTAAAGTAATGTAAGTTTTAATTTTTGCTTGCATGAATCCACCTTTGTAAACTTCGAACAAGTATTTATAATAACTATCAATCCCAGAGAAAAAAATGTTTGAAGAGAAAATGTGTGAGTACCACAAGAGATGATAGAGGTTTTAAAAAATTGTTTATTAATAAATTTTTTATTAGTGCATAAGGCGTCTATTTTATTTTTCCCATAAGAAAAAAATATATAATGCTGAGTTTACCCATCAATTAACCCATAAGTACATCTCGTAGATTTGCTTCTGTTTCTGTGCAAAATAAATTATAAGCAAGTTCCTTCAATTCAAAGTTATTGTTTCAAACGTCTATTTATATTTTATAACTACTTATACTACTAAATATAACTTTTTTAAATAACATATCACCAAAAAAAATTAATTTATTATTATTTTTTGCAAATAAACTAGAAAAAAGTGGAAACTATTAACGATTGCAGTATATTATAAATCGGTCGAGGTCCACTGGTGACGTAAGCACCGACGAAAGATTGAAGCGAATAAGCAATCCTGTAGGGTTTATAATCGTTGGGTTCTTACAGAGTCATAGATTACAGAGTTCACCTGCTGGGGTGAGTTCGAGAACGTCACACTGGTTGAAATTTTGCACTTGATTGGTGGGGGTAAAGGGCGATCGTAGTGCGACGCTCCATCGAATAAGTTCTCGAACGGATTTACCTTCTTGTGGTTGTTAACTATAACCATACTTTTTTAAATATTATTCATGGAGACTATATAAGGAGACCGAACTCCATGTATTTCAATTTTTGCACAAGGTAGAGGGCGCCAACTAAGAATAAGAACCTTCACAGCCAATCATAAAACTTTAGTTCATCAAGTTTTATTGGTTGCAGGCTCCTTTGACAGTTCGCGGTTCACGTGTAAGGAAAGTGAGGTTAGAGGTAATAAAACCAAAACATTTTTTGGATAAGAAGTCCTTTTTTTGTCCTCTTTTTAGAAAATAACGAAAATTTTGATCGTTTTTGTGGTAAAATAATCAGCTGAATGTATTATACGAATATCTACTATCATGCTTCTTTGTTATGGAATTTAAGAACAAATTTAAAGGTCCAGCACAGTTACAATGAGTAAAACAGGTATTTGAAAGAGAAATTTGAAGAATAAAGAAGACACCCTACGTGAAAGTAAGTATATTCTAGAACCTAGTTCACCCCAATTATGAAAAATAAATTCAAGTTGAATTAAGAAATACCTATGTTCACATTTTCAGAATCTGGCTTCCTACATAGTAAAATATTAACTAACAAAAATATGAAAAAACGAAGAAGGAGAAACCAATTAAAATGCTTGGAGGCGGTGAATCATTTCAAATGTACTATATTGAATGGCCTTCGAATAATTTAGAATTGGAGCATCATATTTTGCAACTAGAAAAAATAGTTTGAAAACATAGAAGGTAGGTATGTATTGATAAATGTCACTAGCCATAAGCTCTAAACACAAATTTGGTCCTATTATTAAGAAATAATAAAACAATTACATAATTGATAATATCTAATATTTTAGGTTTTTTTTCATGAACTTAACGAAAATATGAATGTTTCCAAACTGGTCAAGCCTTTAGAAGAAGAAATTATGAAAATGTTAAATACCTATACAGATTTTCATGAGAAGTAGGTACCTACCTAATCAACTACACACCATATGTAACTTCTTTCACCTAAAAATAAAGTGTACAATCTGTGTTTTGCCTCTTACTTGAAATCTACCTATTTTATGGCCTGTTATACTTATCTCACCTACTATGAGTTGGTAATAAGTTTACTGTTAAAGTTAAAATAAGGTAATTAGGAAACTTGATAGAATTACCTTGATTTATAGGATTACAAATGAACACATAGATAATATATTATCTTGATACCAGATTGATTTTGGAGAAAATGCTCAACTATACATTCACTATTGAACCTGACATCAAATTACAAACCTCTAGTCTAGATTATGAAGAAAACAGTGTTGCTATTTTTCTAGGCATTACTGAAGCATTTTAAGGTGTTTGGAACTGTGGTATGTCCTACAAACTATATGAAGTGATGTGTCATAAATATTTAAGACTACTTTAGTGATAGAGCATCACAAGTAAAAGTGCCAAACCTTTATATGTTAACAAGGACTTCTGTAGCGCTCCTTGCTGTCCTATAATTTACTCTACAATCTATATGTGCTGGTACAACTACCATTTTGCAATAGTGGTTTAACATGTGGAAGTTGATGCCTGCACAGGTTTTCAATATAAGATATATTTAAATAATTTCCATCACTCAAGAAAATAATTGATTCAAGTAGGAACTTTATTTTAACAATACAAAAGTTTGATTCCTAAAAGCAAACACAGTGGAAAGTCACCAATTATTGTGAAATACATGAGTACACAAAATATATATCTGTTGCTATTCATTAACTCAGCTGCACAAAACGTTCACTACACTATTTTCATGATATTGATGCTTTTCCATAATTGCCCAGACTTGAATTACTTGGCTGTAGATTGGTAAGAAATAAGTATCATCGATTAGTTTCAATGCCTTATGGTTTCATTAATCCCTATTGGTAATGTGCACCAATAATTGCAAACATAATTTTGTTCTATTTCTTGAATATACCTTTTTGTTTGAATTCATGTTCTCACCCCATTTATATTTTCATTTCCTATTTTTATCTGAATATCAATTGAATTCATAATTTTCTGTATTAAAGGCATACTAGTACTTCCATCAGATTAGTTTCATAACTCAGTTCTTATCAACCTCTAGTTTTTCTTCAAATCATTGTTCACCTTTCTTTTTCCTGATCTCTTTTAATATACCTACTTGTATAGAACAGAATAATAATATCAGCAAAAGTGAAGTATTTTGTGTGCAATTGTGCTTTTTCTATACTTCTCACAAGTGGGGTATAATTATAATTTTGATTCAAGATAATAATTATCTCCTACTTTATTTATCTGAATATTTTTGATTACTGAAAAAACTCTAGTTTTCTTGAATTAAATTCAATTTGCATCTTAGTTTTATACCTAATCTGCTCTACCAACCACTATTGCAATGGCTTCCAACAACGAATACCCTGCCTATTTTAAATAATTTTTATATTTCTAGTTCTTACTTTGCATTTTAGTAATGTTTACTATTGGACTACTGTCATCTATAAAAAGTAAGGTTATTGTAGTTTCTGTCAGAAATGGGTTCTTAAGGTACAATGCGCACGCTGCGGTCAAAAACCAAACTACTTAGAAAGACGATTTTGAGGACATATTTGTCAATTGGTCTGTGTCAGACAGCGAGTCGGATAATGAAATGGAAATCTCCTTAAGAGGGGCCTCCTCACAGGTATACAAACCTCAAAACATAAACAAAAGTCTAGTTATTTTTAAGTTCAAAATATTTCCGATAGATGTCGCTAGTGGTATTAAATCGGCTTTAATTTAATACATTTCTTGACGATTCAAGCAAACGCATCTCCGGGTCAGCTGTTTCGATTAGAGATATTACCTACACAAAGTTTCGATGTTTTGGTTCCAAATACAATTCTGTCAGCAGGTATTTTTATTTATTTTCAATCTCAATAAGTAAATTATGATTTTATTTATTTACCAGCTGGTATGTTCATTTTACCTAGGTATTTTCTTTTCTTCTTTAATTGTTTCTGTACTTATAGGTTAATTTTGAAATTAAAATAGTATATGAATTATCGTCGGCTCTCTATATATTGAAGTTTTATACCTAACAACAGATATGGATGCTGATAATTTGGATTTGTCTTTACCACAACAAAAAAGTGGTGAAGAACCTGGGATAATATCATCAGATGAATATGAACAGTAAGTTCTTTCACACAATGTTTTCTTATTTCCATGTAGCTATTCTCAAATAAACCTCTTGTAATTGATTTTGAAAATAGAATAATGATTTTTTTTAAGAATAATGTCACATCAGTTGGTCAGTATTTAAGAAGAACGCAGTAGGGGCAATGGATTGACTAGTAGAGTAGTCTTTAAATGTTCATTGTGTTCGAGAGAATATGAATATGACACAGAAAATCCAAATAGAAAAAAGTCTTTAGTAAATGCTGGATCAGTATGGGGAACTTTGGCTGTGGGGTCCACATACCTACCACCTACCATAAGCTCCAACTTATATTGAAAATGAACTGGGAAAGGTAAGTACAATTTTAAACACAAATAGATAAAACATGTAAAGTTTTTGCTATGTAACATATGAGATAATCATGTTCAAAATCGTTTTAGGAATGGGAAGCCTCTCTTGTAAGATCCATGGAAAGGGCTGGTATGGAAGAAAAAGAGAGGGCTACAGAAAATGGATAACTTTGTTTAGATGGGACACCTTGTTTCACAGTTTATGTGGATGGTTCTTGGAGTAAACGATCCTATGGCACAAACTGTAATGCACTATCTGATATGGTAGCTATAATTAAAGAATATATAGGCCAAGTACTATTTATAGCAGTAAGAAATAAGTTTTGTGCTATATGTGCCAGAACTTCCAAAAGCAATGAAGTTGTAAAAAAACACATCTGCTACAAAAATTGGGATGAATCCGCTCCTGCAATGAAAGCTGATATGGTTGTGGAAGGATTTAACTGCAATTAAAAAATGCAGGGTATACTAAATTTATGGCAGATGGTGACCAGTGTATACAAGAATATTATAGAAAAAGTCAGTTATGGAAGCAACGTTGAAAAAATTGAATGTACAAATCACGTCTGAAAAAATTATGGAAAACACCTCAGGAATATCTAAAAGGATACCAGTATTACACACTAGCAGGAAGAAAACTAATTGCTATGAGAAAAATTTTAGTCTTGATGAAACGACGAACTTCAATATAGTTGGAGACATTACTGACAATATAATTCCACAGCTGCAGTCAACATCTTTATTTAATCACCTGAATGTTAAATACATATGGCAGATACAAAAGATATACTAATTTAAAAATATTGTGGTGGCTATCTTCCTATAGATGTCCACTTGTGTATATCAAATTTGTAATATGGCTTCCAAGATAAAATTGAGTTAAAAAAATAATTTGTAAGTAAAAATATTATTCATTTATAGAGAGTATTTAAATAATATTTTTTTCAGTCCTTATAACTACATGGATCAAGACTTCAATATGTCAATAGAGGTCACCACCCATTCGTGAGTATAGAATTGTAAAATATCGATATTTTTGTTAACTTTTTTTTTTCTTTTTGTTCTGAGGAGAAATGGAAGAAAAAAATGGAAGATGAACTTCAGTTGCCATTTATTTTAATAAATATTAAGAAAAATACATTAAATTTGTAATAATAATTTTGTTTATATTTTTATAGAATATTTTAGATTTGTTTCTTTTCAATAAAAGCGTGAACTTGTTTTTACTGTTTTTTTAAAAATTAATAATGGATCAATGAAAAAGCATACATGTCTGTTTATTGCTATAATAAACATGTCCGTTCATAACAAGCTGGAGGAAAACTGCAAAAAGTATTTTATAATAACATTGGATACATAACCTGGAAAAATTGAAGATCAAACATAATATAACATTTTTATTCCTGTGTTTAGAAAATGATTACAACACGAGACGAAACGAAGCACGAATACGAAATGTCTATTTTGCTAAATTAGTAGAATGCAATTATTTTTATTACTATTCTATTACCAATGTATGTTTATGCTGATGCAACAGCTGAACTAAAATACTAATGTACTTGCACAATCTTCCGCAAAAAATCTCAAAAAATACAATGAATTGAGATTTCATATTTCCAGAATCGAATTCTCTAGGCTTTCTATAGGTCTTGCACAGAGTACAATGTACTCTGTGTTCAAATTGGTGACTACAAATTGTCAAAGCTGTCAAAATCACACCATCACTTGATGGCTTATATCTTTTTTATAACAATCTAAAACTTGACCAA
>CAJUYI010000070.1:230592-273388 GCA_910591695.1 Galerucella pusilla
CAAGTCAGGGGTGCCAACTGTTTTGAGCTGTCTAAATTGTGAGGCCCTATTCGAAATTGAGTCAAAGTTGCAACCGCGGAAAGAACACATCCAAGGTGTAAAGATTACTTTGAAAGAGTTATTCCCAGCTATACTTTTAAGGATTTTCAGATGAATTTTAGAATATTTATAACTAGCCTAGGTCTAACATTAATGAATCTGGCGCCAAGAAACAGAAAAAAAAAACAGAAACATTTTAAAAACCCTTTAGGCACGCAATCTACCACAAATAAGCTTAATAATATTTTAAATTTGAATAGAAAGAAATTAATTTATTTTTAAATTAAAAATTTAATATACATTCATACTCATACTACATACCAATCTAAATTCTAACCACAAAATATTCAAACCTAACTGACAGGTGCGATTTCTAACCGAGTCGGGACTGGTGTAATTTGAGCGACGCTCGAGTGTCGCTCAAAGGAGTTCTCGGACTGTGGGGGAGTACACAATAAGAAGACGCTTGAGAGTTCTCGGACACAAAAATAAGTGAATTTCATACTAGTGCGATGTTCTCGAACTTAGCCCTGGGTTATCTGTGGGCAAGGATGTTAAATTCTTGGCTAGATTTTTAAGGGGCGGAGGCCAAAAAACTGAAAAAAGATGAAATAAACAGTGGTGCCATCACATAAACATCAATGAAGTTTGAATTTTCAAATAAAATATACGTTACTATAAATGCTAAATGGTACACAAACATTTATGAGTTTTGGATCATGTATGGGAAATGTGGAATATTAAGTGATGATTAGTTTGTAATTGTAACGTGCAAGGTGCATTAGAGACAAGAGACAACCAATCGTGTATTTACTGTTTGTATACATTTTTGGTGAGTTTTTATAGCTTTCCTTTAATATTGAGTTCTTGATATGAAATACATAATATGTATAGGATAGCATTTTATGGTAATCTACAAAGGAGTGTCGTTGGAGAGCTGAGCTAGTGATTTTACAAATATCTAGGCATTTATAAAGCAATACTAACATTACCTACCTCTGTTTAACTAACTAATCTATCCCTAATTTAGTGGGTAAAAATTAAAGTTAGTTAATTTGTTTATTGAGATAAAGTTTTTTGGTTTCTTTTTATTGTTTTTTATTATAAGTAAGTCAAAAAAAAGGGAGTTAGATGGGCTCCATTCAGGGTGGGTGGAACTCCTTCGGATAATACTAGCTGACATAAATAACTTGAGGATATATGTAAACATTGGAAATGTAGTACCTACTGGTAAAAGAAAATAACCCATAAAAAATCAGTGACAAAACATTGAAAAATTTGTTACTAAACAAGTAATTGTAGTTAGAGACAAGTTTAACTATTTGGGGTATACATTAGTAAATAAAAATATAGAGAATTATAACTATCTAGCAGCTGCTAGAGTGCCATATGATCTCAATGTCAATTTGAGTTTATACCTTTTTAAAACATCATGTAATGGAATAGTTATATTAATTTATTGACAAATTGTTGAATCACAGATGAAATGTTGTTAATGTACTCAGAAAGGTATATCCCAAATAGAGAAACTGAAAAGTTTATGAGAAAGATCAATCAACAGGGGGAGAGGGATAGAGACCAAGGGGAGAGTTTAGAAGTCAGGCTAGTACTGAAGGGGACAGAGCGTTTTGCTTTCACAGGAACTTCATTATCAAGGAGTGCTAAAATATGTGGTGTAGAACATAGAGTACTACCATACATAATGCCAGTGTTTCAATGTCATAACTGTTTGAATGATGGTCATATAAGAAAATGTGTAAAACAAGTGTTTAAATTGTGGAGAGAATCACTAACAAAATAAGTTCTGCCTCATTAAATGTATACATTGTAAGTCACTAGAGCATACAAGTACAGATCACCCATATCCTGAAAGAAAAAGGCAAGATTTAATTAGCTTATATTTTTGTCTCAGCTCTAAAGATACCAAGTAGTGTAAAACCAAAAAATATATGCTATTCTATATACTTCTTAATAATATAATAATTTACAATGTTACATTAATTCTAGTTTCTTTCCAGTTAAAGTTATTAATATCAATTGGTTCTTCTAGAGTATGTTCAACAAATTGCAAATTCCAGTCATAGTCTATAAATATTAACGTATGAGTTCTTGTACCATATGATTCTAGCTTGACAAAAATTGAGCTCACATCTTCATGCCCTTTAGGTTCTGGTACTTGTAAATTACTATCTGGTAAATGTTTTGTTTGGTCCTTTAGCATATTTAACAATTCTTGCTCCAGCTCTTTACCACGTAAATTTCTCTTCAGAATCTCTCTAAAATTATGGGTCCCTATTGTAACTTTCTTAAGTGGACTGTTTATAGGAGAATTACCAAATCCAACAATTTGTTTTCCACTGAATTGAGAACTGATATTTGGTATGTTACAATGATGATTAATAAGAACATTATCTTTACTTAATTCAATTCCAACAAAATTATAGCCATTAAATAAAGTCTTATCCAAAATATTAGTATATTTAGAAAATTCTTTGTTGAAAAGCAAATAATTTTTAATTATATGACCCCTTCCAGCTGCATTATCTACTGTTATTCCACTGAGATTGAGAAGAGTACCAATACAACATATTTTATCTCCAACACTGTTCTGATCTTTTGTTTTTAAAGCTAACCAAGTGCCTCCTTCTTTTCCTAATTCCATGTCTTGTCCCCCAATAATATTGGTATTTGTATCAAGATACGCAGGTATTGCAGGTCTTGCATATTCTTCATCCCTGTTTGATGCTAAAATGAGTCTATAGCTATCTCTGTCAGGATTAGGATCAGTAAACACAAATAAAATGCACATTTTGACTGGATTTACACTGAATTAATTTGTATTATTTGTTATTATTGTGTTACTTATACTTTCTAACCTTACTATATAAACAATTATCAGTTGTTGTTTTCATCTACAGAAATGATCATTCAAAAATTATCTTTTTACTTCATAATTACACTGAGAAAAATATTTACATTTTCCCACAAGTTATAGATTTTGACTGTCTTGTAATTCTATTTTGTTAAACATGAAACATTGCAGAATTTTATGTTTTAACCTGTAACACAAATACAATTATTCATGAAACATTTATTCTTAAATGTTTTTATCTCTTAGTATTTGTTTTTGAAACTAATCCAAAATATATTTTGGAGAATATAAAAAATTCTAAAAAATTTCTCTTTTATGTATAGACAATTTTGGATTTTTTCTGAAAAAACTTGAATATTTGAATAATTTTATGTGCTTGAATTTATTGAACTCCCACTTGAGATTAAGGGGGCAAATGGTATTAAGCAAAAAATTTAAATGATATGAAAGGATATTTGGGTGTAACTTGTGTAATGTCTTCATAATTAATAAATTTTTAAAAGTGCAGATTTCTTAAATTGAACGTTTATAAACTTAAACTGTAATGTTGTCAAATCAGATTATTTCACTTGTTTGGAAATTAGGATTACCTATTTTTATATTTAAATAAATGATTCAATTCTTATTTTGTTTCTCATAATAAATTTGTTTTTTCCTATTGTCAATTAATTTGAATTTTTGTTGTAGGCCCAAAATGGATAATAAATCTAAACTACCAAAACCTTCTAAACTAAAAACACCACTTTCAACTCCACTGATAGAAGTTAAACAATATGCTAGGCCAAATGTACCTAAGATAGCCAAAGAAAGACCTCAAATCAATCTTGCTAAATTTAGCTGTCGCCGGTCAAAATCAATGACAAATTTAAAAATGAATATGCCTCCTCCGTCAAGCTCCACAGTAAGAACAGGTGTCAAAAGACCTGCAGCTACCAGTAAAGTCCACGGTGAAACCAAATCCAAGGTAGTTAAACAACAGAAGGTTCCTGATTGGGATTATAAAACTAGATTCCAGCTTTTAACAGAGAAACATAAAACGCTACAGGAAGTTCATGGGAAACTTAAAGCAGATTGTGCTGGTAATGCATTAATAATTTTTTTTTAGTTATGTTATATAATGTTTGTCCATGCATGTAACAATGCAACATAAGAGCTCTTTTATTTACATTATTTTTATACCAAAACCATCAGGAAAAATTTCAAGAATTGTTTCCCAAATATTAACAATACTTTTAGAAACTGTTTAGACACTCATTCTTATTTCTAGATTCCGAAAAAATGAGAGAAAATTTTGAGTCCGCGATATCTGAGCATACACAAAGAATAACACAACTTGAAGATGATGCAAAAAAATTGAAAGATAGTTATGATGAACTTCATGCAAATAACATTAAATTGTTGGAAGAGATTGAAGCAAATAATATTAAATCAGCAGAAGAAATAAGAAAATTATCGGCACAAAGTAACTTTTTGCAGACATCCCTAGATCAGAAGAACACTGAATATGATGAATTAAAACAAGTAGTGATAAAATTGAAGAATGACCACTTAATTAATGAGACATTAAGGCGTAGACTTCATAATACTATTCAAGACTTGAAAGGTAATTAATAGATTTTTTTCAACTTGATGATGACTATTTATGGTTTCCTGTCCCAAAGAATATTACTGCTAGTAATGTCAGAAAACAAGAAACAAAAAGGGTATTTTAATACTATTTTCAAAACAAATATTTCTTTATTCAAGGTAACATTCGAGTATTCTGTAGAGTCAGGCCCCCTATAAATGAAGTAGAAAATGAAAAGATGAAATGTTGGATAAATTATGCAGATGAAAATACATTAGAAATTCGGAACGCCAGAGAAAGTATTAGTTCAGTTGGTGGAAAACCAGTGGATAGTAAGTTGGAATTTACATTTGATCAAGTTTTTAATGAGAATACTACACAAATCGATTTTTTCGAAGAATTGTCACAATTGGTGCAATCTGCTATTGATGGATACAATGTATGTGTTTTTGCTTATGGACAAACAGGATCAGGCAAAACATATACCATGCAAGGTGTTAATGATTCAGATAATCTTGGTAAGTGTATACTGATTAATCTGAAACTAGTTTCATTGGGGTTGGGGACAGATCTGTCATGGGTATAACAATATTAAACAATTGTAGTATATTATATGAAAATATAATAATTCTCAATAACAAAATAAGAATATTTAAAATGATTGAGGTTCAATTCCTATTAGAAACAAACCAAAAACCTATTATTTGGAAAGGATATCTTCATCAGCATCAATCTTATTTGTTTTAGGAATGATTCCAAGAAGTGTAAATTTAATATTTAATACAATTGAAAACCTAAGACAGTATAACTGGGAATATGAAGTTAAAGTAAGTTTTTTGGAAATATACAATGAAAATATTCGAGATTTATTAGATCCAAATGCAAATCATACTCTGGACATCCTTTATAATGAAGGACGGGGAACCACAGTAACCAATTTGAAGATAGAACCAATAATGTCTTATGAAGATTTCGACTACTACATGAAACTAGCCCAGAAACATCGAATGGTCGCAGCAACAGATTTTAATGAACATAGTTCTAGGTCACATGCAATTACTAAGATATATTTGTCGGGTAAAAATGAAGACTGCAAACTCAATTACACAGGCTCCGTTAGTTTAGTTGACTTAGCTGGTTCTGAATCAGCTAAAACAAGTAAAGGTGCAAGATTAGTTGAGACAAAAAGTATCAACAAAAGCTTATCATCATTAGGTGGTGTTATGCTAGCACTGCACAATAAAGATAAGCACATACCTTATAGAAATTCAAAGTTAACGTATTTATTACAATCGTCGCTAGGTGGTAATTCTAAAACGCTGATGATTGTTAATATTTCCCCATTCGAAGACACGTACAATGAGAGTATAAATTCACTTCGATTTGCTTCTAAGGTGAAAGAAGTTAAAACTAAGATCAGGAGAAATAAATCTAATATTTCAGATATTTGAATTGAATGTAGATCAATATTAAATCGTTCTTTTATAATTTATATTCTAATAGTGTTATGTTGATGTTTGTGAAACAGTTATTAAATTCTGTACCCCACAACCAAAGTTTTACAAGTTCAACTAATAATTTACTTTGAAAACTCGCCAAGTTGTAACTTTTTTAGTACTCTTGTTGTTTTTAGACATGTAAAGTAGAAATTTGTACCATTTAATGTTTTATTTTTTGTATAACGGACTTGGCATAGTCTGACTAAGAGAAAAATTTCTACTCATGGATATATCCTACTCGTACTCCCAAGTCCCGTTTGTGGACACTTGTCCTTATGCCAAGTCCTGTATATGGACTTGTCCGCATGCCAGGCTGCAATATCACCAACGATATCAGACTTGAAGATGGGAACAGTTGGTATTTGTTCAGATAAACTCATAGTTAGTAAATATTATTTATTAAAAGTCAGCTAAGTACTTTCGACATGTTACATGCCACAACTAGAGCTTCCTAAAATTGATGTCATGTAATATGTCGAAAGTAATTAGTTGATTTTTAATAAATAATATAATATTAATAAATTTTATTCATACACCTGAGTGTCATATTCATACCTTTAGTAAAAACAATTTCAAAAAAATTGAAGAACGTGTCACGGGGCACACGGTAAGAACTTTAGTTCCTTTTAAGTAATAATTAAATTTTTTGAATCAATAAATAAATACACATATATTAATTTGAGAATTTATTTTACTCTGGATGAAACTTCATTTAACAATCCATATATAATCGATTATTTCTAATCGATCAACAATCGATTATTATCAATTGATTAATAATCGATTATTTTTGATCGATCAACGATCGATCATTATTAATCAATCTATAATCGATTATTACTGATCGATTATCATTAAGTTGTAGAGTAGTAAATGAATTATTTCGTTACAAAATTCTTTCCTCGGTTTTTTTCTTCAATCCATCGATTAATTTAAAATCTTTCCAGAATTTTTTTAGTTTAAAACGGACGTGCGCAACTGTAAGGTATATCTCCTAATCGATTATTATACTATTATATTATCAACCTTTGTGTAAAATTTAAACCCGAGACATCGATATATGGCGGCATTACAGTTTTCTATAGCCTATGAATTATGAATCGCTGCTTCGTAAACACATAACGCAGCAACGTAACGGTCAGATATTTTGCGCCGCGACCCCCGGTCGCTCCAACCTAACGTAAAGAACTAAAGTTCTAAAAAAGATCAAACTTGCAAAAAATTATGGAAATAATAGTAAAAAATGTATCCGAATAAATCCAAGTATATCACCAGCTTTGCATAGAATTTTAATGTAGCATCGGTGGTTCGGTAGTAGAATGCTCGCCTGCCACGCGGGCTACCCGGGTTCGATTCCCGACCGAAGCATATGAATCGCTGCTTCGTAAACGAGAGAGAGGGGCTCAAGGCACATAACGCAGCAACGTGACGTTACGTTCGATCTTTTGCGAATTACCCACTGTCGCTTCGCTCCAACCCAACGTAAAGAACTAAAGTTCTGAAAATATATAATAAAAAATAGTAATGGTAAATATTGATAGCAAGCTAGGCTTCCAAGTGCTATAGTACCTACTATATACAAACTATTAGTTCATCTGAACAAATACTACATGTTCCCATCTTTAATTTTATAAAGTAGACAATTATGAAGTTGTAACAAAAACTTGAGAATTTTCTGACACTTCTTCTTTTTTCAAACTGTTATAATAGTTGTGAAATCGCTATAGTACCCATTGTAACAATTTTTGTAGATGTTGATACTTTTTTGAAAAGATGGGTGATTCATTTCATGAACCAGGTTGTTCAGTTGGTGTTCAAAGATCTTGTTTTTCTGTTAAAATGGACGACACAATATTCTGTTGAAATTATCTGTCTTATAATATAGCATGCCAGGTATTTATCTTCATATTTGCAATTGTGCAGCATTTGATATCAAGAAATGTGTACCACATTCACAGTGGCGGATTTAAGTCCTGCAGGACCCGGGACTATATCAAGGGAAGAGAAAACCTCAAACAAGAAAAAGTAATACAAAAACTTTCCAAATGAGCTTTATTAACAACAATAAATATGTTATATTAATTAACACTTAATGCAACAATTAAATAAATTGAATATATTTTTTCCTCGACTTAGTTCTAATAAACTCTTATATCAAGTTATCAAAATTCAATGATTGAAATAATTCGGATTCAATGCACAGTACTCACAAGGAAGATAATCTATCATACAACATAGTAGACCTATGCAAATTTGTCACCCTTTTTAGGACAAAGAAAGACCTTTTCCTTTCATTTTTAGCTTCCTGTTCAGAGAATTCAAACTTATCTCACAAACTTTTGAAAAAACCTACTAGAGGAAATAACATTTTGCCAGCAGAGATCAAATCAGTGTCAATATTTTGTAAATATTGACTAGTAAAATCAAATCTATTTGAAATATCATTCCATACAACAGCCATAAATGCGTTTTCTAATTTACATATATTTTTCACGTATCCCAAAGCTTCTTGCTTTGTTTTGGCTTTGTCATCAGGGTCATTAGCTATGCTTTTTAAAGCTAAAGCTGGATTTATGCTGTTAAAATCATTTTCGAAAACATTGACGGCTTGTATTGGGGATGACCATCTTGTGTTACTTATCTTAAGTCTTTTACTGTGGCACTGGAACTTTGCTCCATTAAAATTCCCCAACGATGAGTTGAAATAGGGATAAAGACATACAATCCTTCTGCAGTTTCGAAAAATATTACCGCTACACTGCACTCTGCGACCAAATTTGGTGAATGCCGAGCGCACGGCACGAAAAACTCTAGCTCGGTTTCACGTCCGATACAAGCTTGAACTCCATTGTATTTGCCGGACATGTTTCTAGCATTATCGTTGATTATCATATGTATGCTACACAACAACCTGGTCTGTGAACACTTGGCAATAAAAGTTTCCATTAATTTAAAAAAGAAAATAGATCTTGATGGATGCAGAGTTGAGCTATACTCATTCCCCCTGTGAAAAAATGCACTTCTACAATTAACTGAGATATTATTGCTACAGTTTTTTCAAAATTTTAACTTTTCCAGATACTTCTTGAAGATGAAGATACTAAAAAATTGTACAATATTTTATTTGATTATTTATATGAATTAATCTTTTTAACAGGTTAAGCGCCATAGCGGACACCGGTGTCCGATAGGAGACATTCTTGCCAGGCCAAGGCGGACACGGGTGACCGCCCGATTTAAAAAATTTTATTGGTTCCGGCCAGGCCAAGCGGATACGCTCCCATCCACTTTAGCATGGTAACGTGTCCGCCCTGGCCCTGCACTACTAAACGCTGATTTCAGGATATTTGTAGCAACCTAAAATGATGAGTATAAAATAATAAAAATATCTTGGCCTGGAGGGAAGTTTTTCAAAAAGCAGCTTGGCGCTTAACCTGTTAAATTGTGTATAGGTGTTATGACTTGAAAATAGAGACCAAAATCTCACCATCGCCTTATGATTTTTAATAATGATTGAATATGCGACATACTTGATAGACCTGCAAAAGTGGTATATCATTATTTGTAACATTGGCGGCCGACAAATGGTCGTAAATAATTGTTATTGTTTAATTGAGACCGTACGGATATACTAATTATTTTTTATCAATTGTATGTGAAATTGTGTTATTTTAACAGATTTTTATACTCCTTGTTAAAAGATAAGATTAATTTGGTTATTTGATCATATTGTATTATTGTAAAATAGAGTGCCAAAGTAACTAATAAAATAATTAACTTAGGTATAAGAGGTGTTTACTTTTATAATCAAATTTATACCTATTAAACAAAAATTTTCAAACAGCGTCGCCCATTTTTCTGGGAGGCGTTACCGAGGGCTTTAGTATCTCCGGTAATTTTGATAATTCAGTTTGCAGCATGAAATGTTACAATCTTCGTTATTTGTAAGTTGTAAGAAAGTTATTTTGTAAAATGAAATTCTTGAATACTTTTCAAATTGTTTTTGTTCAATTTGAAATTTTCACTATAGACGATAATTGTTCGTCGTCTAGCCTATCACCGCAATTTAAGAAATTGAATATGCTCAATGTTTACAATTGTTGCAGTTCATTGGCATAAATGAACTCGATATTAATTATTAAATTAATAGATAAGCGAAAATTTTAAAATGTTATAAGATGTCCGAATACAATTTACTTAAAGCTAGACAACCCATCATACATTAAAGTATAGACGATAGCGTACGGGATCATGAGAAAATAGAAATTTTTCTCGGTAGCTGCTTGAGAAGCATTTTTAAAATTGTAACCGGTTTAGAAAATGTTTTTTTAAATCTTTATATCAAGAACGGTTTAATCATAAATTGGAACTTAAAACACTCAATTCTGACAGCTGTCAAGGATTTGAAGAAGTTTGTCAATTGTCAGTTCTTCTAATGTCTTGACGTGTGTCTGCAGTGCTGGTTTATTTTTGGTGGTGTGAGAGAAAATGGCAGAAAATGGTCGAAAAATTATCGAAGAATCCAAGTCTACAGGTCAGATTTTCTGTTTAAATATTGATCTTTTTAATTAGTGCATCTGTATATCTACAAGATTCTGAATGGATTTGTTTTAATTTTGAGGCATTGTTATATAATTTGAAAGTCAACCATCTGTGGGTGCAACAAATTGGTAACTAATCGTGAACCACCTTTACCTAACTGTTGTTTGATCTAAAGTCATAAAGGCAATCTACTGCTTTTGCAAAAATATTCTTCCTGTTTTTACTTATTAACAATTCATATTGCCAAATTTGTTGTTACGTTGACATGACATTAAAAACATTTCACTGCTAAACATCCAGTAAATACAGTTTTTACTATTCATAACTTTCCTGTATCTCCTTCATATATGATTTTGATGTTTATTTTTAGGCTGTATATCCTTTTAGATTATTGATTATGAGTAACTAGATGAATAATGATGATATATAGATAATGTTGGGGTAAGTCATCTGTGCAAAACAAAATGTTGAACATAAGTAATATAATGCACGAATTGAGTTATTCTCATCCATTGTAACTCAGTTTCTCAAATATTTTCTTATTACAAAATTTAGTATCCCAAATTTCAAATATTAAAATTCACTTGTGAAAATCAAACATAGGTACTTATTATAACTATTATAACTGGTACTAACTCATCTTGAATTGTTATAATACCTATATTATTTGAAACAGTTAGTATTACATCAAAAATATATCTATACAAAATATTTATTACCATCGTAAAATAAGTTGTACCTACTTGAATAATAAAGTTGACATCTACATTGTGAGAAAATACATATAGAATTATTAATACTGATAAAAGTATAAGTGTAAAGTTTCTATTATCTCTGTCTCTGTCAATTCTGAACAAATGAGAAAATATCAAATTAATATTGTAGTATTTGTAATAATTAATATTTATTGAATGAACTAAATTTTAAATGAAATCTAATTTTGATATTGGTAATCCATCATTAAAGTTGTTGAGGTCTGCATAGGTTGAACACAAATTAATAAAACAAGCTTGTATTAATAATTATCTTACTATTGGCAACAGAGACTAGAAATATCCTATTATTCAACTGGTACAGCAATTAATTTTTATTATTGTACCAGTACAATAATAATAAAAAACAATAGTGGTGCCTTATTAGTGTTGTAATCAAGTAGGTAGGAACTGTCATTTTAATATTTATATAATTTGATGTATGCTGGTTGTGTTTACATCTTGAATTATCAACAAACTTGAAGAAAATGTAGGTTATATTACTCAAATAAAAAGGCATTAGTATTTGTGTTTCGATTAGATTACAGTGCCTTGGCAGTAAACTTCTGATCTCACCCCAAAATCACAATAACTGAATTAATTGCTGTAACATATACTGTAGAAACAGCATCTTTTTTCACTAGTAGTGGTACAATAATAATAGCAATGCCTCATAATTGTGCTGTTGGTCATAGTTTTATTTATCTTTCTGATTATATTATATTTTTCAAAAATATTGATTAGTGGGGTAAGAATTGTATGGATGACTAATTGTATGATTAAAACCTGAGTGTTCTGTAGAGTGTCTTCATATTATATTTTTGTAAAACTGGTGCAAGGTGAATTTGAGCACACTGTCCAAATCAGATGTAGCTAAAATATTCTATAAAACTCCTACGTTGAGAATATATTTAGGTACTGGTACTACAAATTTGGTCATAGAGATAAGGATATTTATTTAAGTTAAAACTAATCTTGATTAATATCCAATCAACATTTACCTAATATAATTTTAGTTTGTTCATACTACAGTAGGGGACAGATATATATAAAAAAAAGAATTTCTACCACTAATAGTGTTTTCTGCTTGTTGTAGGGATGTCTACTGAAAAAATACATTGATGTTTTTTTCCGATGTAATGCATCGTTACGTTGCATCGATTCTTTTTGATACATCGGGAAAAAACATCGATATTTGCGATGTATCGAATTATTGGTTAAATAAAAATTAAAATGAAAAAAAGTTTATTTTCCACTAAATTTCAATTCAAAAAAGTTCATATATAAAAATTAATTTAAATATCCCAATACTTTTTATCTAAACTCTGTAAAAACAGGATTTTACTTAGTCGTTTACCCTTGAGTCTATTTCTTTGCTGATTTAGAGTTTGTGCTGCTTTTGAAAACAATCGTTCAGATGGTACCGAAGTGGCAGCCATTGTCAAATATGTATATGCAATAATATATAATTTTGGGAACTGTATTTTCAATTCATTCCATATTTCCAACAGATTTTCGCCTAATCTACCAACTGGACTTTTTAAATATACTGAAATTTCATCTGAAAAGTTGTTGTCTGATTTATTATCCTTCCAGTTTTTATGGACAAATTTGTGGTGGTCAGTCCAGAGACTGAAGCTTTCTTCTGGTCTGTCTGAACTATCTGAAGAATCAGATTCCATTGAATCACTTTCTTGTTGAGTAATATTCTTAAACAACTCCTTAATTTTTTGTATTGCATTGGAACATGCAATTGCATCAGCAAAATGAAGTTTCTTGAATCGTGGGTCCAAAAGTGTTGCTATGGCTAATGGCGGAAGAAGTTCAATAGCTCCCATTCTCTTATTTATTTCTCCTAAAATAATTTTTTGAACTTCTATGGCAATAGGAAGTGATTTGATTTAGGAAGTAATGCAGTGAACAATGGGTATAATTTTACTGCTGGTAGTGTATTTTTCTGCTGAAATTTCCTTCGTTGCAGCTTCCAAAGGCCGAAGTACAGAAAGCACTGCAGAAAGTATACTTAGTTCCATACCACTGAGCATTGGCGGTGCAGATTTATGCCAGATAACAATATCATTTATAGGGCCCCGTAACTCCAAAAATCTATCTATCATATAAAAAATGCTGTTCCAACGCGTGGAAACATCTTGAATTAGTTTTGTTTGTGTAGCTTTTCTCAGTTCATCGCTAGCAACACAACTTTGCTTAAACCAAGTTACAATTGATTTCATTTTAGATACAATGTTTTGTAAATTATCACACTGTAATATAGACTGGGCAACCAAATTTAAGGTATGAGCTAAGCAGGGGATATGTTTTCGTTTGCCAAATGCTATGTTAACAGCCTTTATCATATTTGCGGCATTATCGGTTACAACTGCAGAAACTTGATCATGATCATCTTTAATGCCCCGTTCCTTACATGTATTCAATAGCATATCAGCCATATATTCAGAGGTGTGTCTTGCATCTAGCTCATAAACTCCTAATGTTACTGAATTGAATTCAATATTTGTCCCAAAATGTGCTATAACTCCTAGGAAGCTACGCATTTGCATGGATTCTGACCAAATTTCAGTTGTCAATGTTATATATTGGACTCGTAACAGCTTGCCTTTGTAAATTTTTGACAATACATCGTACTTTTCATCAAGCCATCTAGTTACAGTCTGTCTACTTGGAAGTTTATATTGAGGGACAAGTACTTTAAATAAATGATGAAATCCATCATTTTCTACTATATTAAATGGTTGGTTGTCTTTGCAGATCATAAATAATATCGCATTATTAATTCTTGTTTTGTTTCCTGTTGATGTACAGGCGTACATATCTTCAAAGGTATCTGTTATCTGTTATCATCTGCTAGTGATGATGAAATACAATTTTGACCAAAGAAAATGTCGAAAATAAACCACGAATTGAGGGTTATGTGGAACAAGTTGTAAAAAAATATTCCAAAGAATCATTATCTATTGAAATCTTCAGCATCTCTCCATTTATCAAAAATTCAATGTGGTTTTCGGTTTCCATCATTAATTAGTATTTTTGTTAAATATTGTTATTTTATATTGTATTATTCTTAGATTAAGAACAATTTCTATTTATTGCTTTTGTAGAGGCAGGTAGAGGATAGGGTTATTGTGGGCGCAATTTAGGCTGTTAGAGGTCTGTAGTTAAAGTGCACTGAATAGTGCTTTCGTTTTCTGCTTGATTTGTCAAAATGTTAGTTCCTCGGATAACCCTCAAAAGTGCATGACGTCACATGTTGCACTCGGTGCGCGCTTGCACTGGTGAAGCAGAAAACGCTATAAAATTTTCACAATCTGAACATTTTTTGATACTTTAAATAAATTAACTTTTTAAATATAAAACAATTTATTTTGGGTTTTAGGATCTCTATTACAGTTTTATTGATTAGTGATAAATAAAATTAATTCATGAAAAAATCATTACCAATATTTATGCTATCAGATATCATTATTTTTTGTTCAAAACGAAATTACAGCAATAAATAATTAATTGTTGTGACGTTCGGATCTCAATATTTATTGTTTATACAATAAAAATAAACATTGATGGTGTTACCAATCTACACCATCTTTTTCCAAGTAATGCCACTGGACTAATACACTGGGTGAAGTAATCTTATATTTCTAGCAGGTTATTTAACCAAGGATATTCGTAATTTGTAGAAATGAGAGGAATTCAATACCATATTATGCAGTGCCGGAGTGAGTCTCAGTAACTTACAATCTGCTTTAAGTTGTCGGCTGTCTTATGCGTTATTTTTTAATCAAAATCAATGTAAATTGTAAATTGGTAAAAATTATGATTATTTTTGGAAAACTTAGTCGTTTATTCTAATAATTCTAATGGTGTAGGTAAGAAGTAAAAAAATTCTTATCTCTAACTTCACGTATATCAATCGCACAGCTGTCATCGATCGATTTGTCGAATGATGATACAGAAGTTGCAGAACTTCTTTATTTATTGGCAACTTTTTGCTATTAAAAGAAATTATTGTTTTTCCAATCAGAAATCTATTATGTCTAGGATACATCGATTGATTACCACTCATTATTAAAAATAAGTCGAGTTGAAAATTTTATAGGTTAGAATACCAATCGAATTTTAATTTAATTCCGATATTTAATATAAATTGAAGTTTCAAGTTTTTATTTATGTAAGTATTAATAATTGCACTGACTCTCTATTCGGCTATTATACAAATTACAAATTTTTATTACCTAATTAACAGTTGTAAATGTGTGAAAAAACATCCACAACAAATATAGTATATTACATAACACGAGTAGAAAACATTGTAGCACGAGGCATGAGCCGAGTGCGACAATCACACTAGTGTGAAAAATCACTTTCGCACGAGTAATGTACAGTATTTTTCCTACGATCACGTGATAATTTCACCAAATAATGTGTAATCAACATCTGACATATTAATACACAAAATGTTACAATTAAAGTCAACATAATTGATTTCAAAATTAACAATAACTAATAGTGACAAAAATTCAAGTAGTTTAACTATATAATATAGGTAGGTTATTACAATTATCAATTGATTGGATAATTATAGAAATTGAAAGTGAAATTATTATTGTTCATCACACTCTTGTGTTTTTACTGTTGAAAAAAAATGTTTGAAAAAGGTGGCAAAATCTCATGTATGTAATTTAAATGGACAATGTGTCATCTTTGGGGCAAGGCTTTTTATGAAAATTGAGGATTACGATATTGTGATATATTTTTTTAAATGATAAACTAAAAATTTAGAGGGCGTTGCAAGAAACCCAATCAATACCAAGAGCAAGAATATATTTCCCGATATATTTCGACCGGCTAACGACTTCAGTTCTTGAAGAACACTCTGTAGATGTGAATGTTATATTAGTACTTTTAAACCACTAGATATTAAAAACTTTTTACTTCTCGTCCTTCACTATATTGTTCATCTTGAAAAAGTAATCTTATTTGTGAAGCATTTTGGATAAAGATCTACCTAAAAATAAAAATAATTTTTAGGTACCTATATCATTGTCAAAACGTTTTAAAGATAAACATCGTAATCAGTGCTTCCGGTGCGGTTTTAACGAATTGTTAAATCCGATCCTGATTCGATGCCTGAGGATATTTCCTTGTATTGGTAGAACGCTTATTAAAAATCGTGTTGTGATAAATGATTACCAATAGGTATGTTTGTTGATATAACAAACACGCCAGTACTCGGTTTTTATGACAATTCCAGCTTTAGTCATGATTGTGATTTCATCAACTGTTGTTTGGTACATTAACAAAGTAGGTTGACACCCATTGTTTAACGCAACGTATCCATCTTTATATACAAATTATTTAGTAATTTAAACATATAGTATATGATAATTAATAACGATTTAAACGGAATGGTCTTGAAAATGCCCATGACATAACTGGTTGCTTGACGTGCAGATGTGAATGGTTAGTTTTATTTCTTCGATTTTAATAGTTTTTTTTTATTAAACACCATGCAAACGAGTCCTGATTTTGTTCTGCAAGCAGTGAGAATAAAATTATTGCAAAGTAAGTTATTGTTTTTCAGATGTCATTGTTAAAAATAAAAAGTCATTATACAGGTCGTTTGTTGCTATTAATTTACTTCTGAATCACTAATTTTAACCTTCATACTTTATAAATTTACTTCATTATTTCGTCGTATTGAATGTACTTATTCGGTATGATAACCATATTTAATTATACACACAATGATTAGAAAAAATAATGTGAGAATTTGAACTTCGCGAAGCTAAATTTCTTTTTAAAACAAATTTGGTGTGAAAACCACCTATTGAAAGAAGAAAAAGTCAACACTACTATACTCTGTATTTCAATATTGCCATTAAAACATGAGCGATGTATAGACAGTAAAAACAATACTAATTTTATAAATCCCGTTTCCCATACAGTATTCATTTATTTACAGGGTGATCATTTGAATTCCGACACATTTTATGAGCCTATAACTTGGAAACCGATTAAGATATCGAGAGGCGGTTTTGACTGAACGGCTTCAGAAAGTAAGAAATTTTTTTCACACTGTTGCCAATTTTATATTTTTTCCTTAGATTGCAGGAAAAAACTTGGGTTTTTTGGAGATCAATAACTTAGTCTTTTTAAATGAAACACCCTGTATGTTTTTGTACCGTCGGATAGGCTGAAGCTTCTACTTCAAAACAATATACGGTTTTATAGCAATTTAAGGTGTTCTTAAGTGGCAGATTATCTTTAAAAGATAGACTGCAATTCGTTGACTACAGTAATTCCGTACATTTTTGTCAGCGCATAACTTCTGAACTAGTAATGAGATCGAGAAGCTAAACGGCTTCAGGAATTAGATTTTTTTCACTCTGTTGCCAATTTAGACTCCAGGAAAAAACAACAATTTATTAAAAACAACAACAAAATACAAAAAATAAGTACAAAATTATATGTAGGCATGTGCTTAATTAACCTACATAAATTCTTCAATACAAAAGTTTTTGAATATGCCCACCATTCATGTCAATACATTTATGCAAGCGTAGTTGAAAATTTAAAAAAGAGTCTCAACATTTGTGGTTGAATATTTTCTATTACGTTTCTTATGTTTTGTTTCAATTCCATTAAATTTTGTGGTAAAGTATTATAACATCTTTCTTTTACATATCCCCAAAAAAAAAAGAATGAATCGGGAACAGTTAAATCTGGAGAGTATGGTGACCATTCTATAGGACTAGGCAGAGCTGGTCTATTAGGAAATGTTTAATTTACAGAATCTCTTGCTACGCTAGATAGTGCGGAGGTGCGCCATCTTGTTGGAAGTAGACCGTCTCAAACATGCCATCTTGCTCAAGTTGAGGATAGAAGTAAGTCTGCAACATATCTGTGTAAACTGCACCAGTGACAGTTCGTTCGGCGAAGAAGAAGGTATTATTATTAGACATACCACACCAGACATTTACCTTTAGGTGAATCCCTTTCAAACTCATTGTAAACACGGGAGTTTTCGTCGGCCCAGATTTAGGATTGGGATTAGGATCTGTTCTAAATAAATCCAAAAGAGTTTCGCTCATAAATAGACTTTGTTGTATGCCTCTGGAACAATTTTTTGAAAAATCTTTATTTTAAATGCCTTAATTTTCAAAATTCTTAATAATTTATGTACCTCACCGTAAGACATTTCTAACGCGTTGGCCATTTTTCTTATGAAAATGGAATTGTTATTAACATTCAAAATTTCTTGAACTTCAACAAATCATTTAGTAAAATGTCATTACGATTAATATTTTCAATTTTCTTTCTTTCCAAAGTACCTGTTTCATGAAATTTTTGCCACCAGGACAATATTGAGTACCTTGACGGAGGTTTCCTCTGAAACATTCGACGAAAATCTCTTTTTGTGTGTAACAGATTTGGTTTCTGCAAAAAATGTAACTGTACGTCCTTTTTCCTATTTGTTAACATTTTTAATAAGGAGTTTCGACAAAAATACATAATTAAATAAGTAGAATAAATCACAATAAACAGAATTACTTGTCAATGACTGACAGTAGCAGTCACATCACCCTTGATTATAGAGAAAAAATACGAAATCAGTATGTGTTAGTAAAACGTTGGGTTATTCTTAAGCCGTTCAATTAAAACCGCTTCTCGATGTCATTACTAGTTCAGAAGTTATGCGCTGACAAAAATGTACGGAATTACTGTAGTCAACGAATTGCAGTCTATCTTTTAAAGATAATCTGCTCCTTGAGAACACCTTAAATTGCTATAAAACCATATATTTTTAAAAAGTAGAATCTTCTGCCCATCCTACGGTACAAAAACATACAGGGTGTTTCATTAAAAATGTTATTGATCTCCAAAAAACCCAAGTTTTTTCCTGGAGTCTAGGGAAAAAATACAAAATTGGCAACAGTGTGAAAAAAATTTCTTAATTCCTGAAGCCGTTCAGTCAAATCCGCCTCTCGATATCTTAATCGGTTTCCAAGTTATGGGCTCATAAAATGTGTCGGAATTCATTTCATAAATTTTCATAAATCTGTAACAATATATAAATGAAATCTTGCTAAATAAGAATATTTCTATATTAACTGCTGAGGCAATTGATATATAGCTGAAGGACTAGGTCACGTTTTAGGACCAACTGCAGTCTGCACACAGGATTTAAGTAAGACTTAGGAAGTATGTGCGACTGCACCACGTCCTAAGTCGTTCTTGGAAGGCGAAGTGTAGGTCCTACTTATGTGAAAGTGAGGCTATCTGGCTATCTATGTCTCGGAAATGTCTCGAAACAAATTATCAAAATATAGAGAGGTTAGTTTATAAAATAAAACAAAATTGCATAAGTAATGAATAGATTTTTACAATAGCCTATCTAATTATAAATTAAACAGGCAATTTCTATATCTGTTTCTGGATATAGCTGAGGGCGTATAAGCTTTGGTCTCTCTTGTTATTTTATCCAACGCAGCATCTTATTCTGCTCACGTTCTCCCATCTCTTTTTTTACACTCGACATTTTTTTTTATAATTTGCCACACAATGGATCAAATACAAACTTTCGTCGTTATTGAAATTAGAGCCACGGCGGGCATGCAACGCCTTTGTAATTTCATTCATATTTTGATTGGGAGCCACAGCTCTTCATTACTTTATTATATTATTTATATTTTATATTGTCATTATTATCAGGATTAGTGTCACATTTAAATTTTTACCAAAAACAAAGTCCCAATCCACATCCTGTCTTTAGTCGACTTAGCTAAAGAAGACACGGTGCAGTTGAATGACAGTTTTACTTGATTCCTCAACTTCCTAAGGTTTCACTTACGAATGTATTACTTAGAAGAAGAAACGTTGCAGCTGGCCCATAGAATATCCAATCGAAGAAGCAGTCCAAGAGTATTAGATACACGAGCGAAGCGAGGGCTGCTAAAGCGTTTTCTGCATGTGTGACACAACTGTTTTTTGCCTACCGAATAAACCAACAAATAGGAAAGTATAACAAAAATCTTTGACATATACTGACGTTTAATTGAAAAATTCAAATAAAATGTCAAATAAAAAATCAAATAAAAAACTTCAAAAATCGTGGCGGTATGAGTTTTCCGCACTTGGGCCGCTAAACAATACTTTCCACCCTATTTTTGGTGTTCATATGATTGGTTTTCCGGTAAGGTAGGCGAAAAAATAGTAAGAAACGAGTAACCTGTGTATTTCATTATTTGAAGATGAACGTGTTCGTCCTTGACATTTAGTGTTCGCAAAGTGACATAAGATAATAGAAGGTTAATAATAAATAGAGCTGGGATCGTTACGAAAAAAAAAAAGAATGCGTTACTTTTGCTTCAAAATCGTTACTATTATGATACTTTCTTAACCCTCTATTCAACAACAGGCCTTTATATGCTCAATGCATAACCAACATTTACAAATTTTGAAAAAATAACGTCTTGCGTCTCTTATAATAGGCAGTTTTCGAAGGTGTCCACTTTCTGACGCTTAACATAAACATATACGTTAACTTAGCCGCTATTTGACAGATGCCCAAAAAGTGTTTTCGAATGTACGTAATGTTAACCGTTCCGTAGCCGGTAACCTTAACCTAAAAAAACGTGATTATTAATTAACTACTTTTTCTGTTTTGTTGACTTATTTTGGTTTCAAGTTGATTTTTTCGTTCCATTTAAAGCATAAATTGGCCAAGTAGTTGCTGAGAAGGGATACAGAAGAGTGCACTTCACTTCTATTCTATTGAAGGAAGCAAAGGTGAACAGGATGTTAAACGAGGATTTCGCAGCCCTAGAATCCTCAGAGTCTGACAGCGACTTGGAAGATGCTTTGCTATTAGAAGTCTTAAACCAGCCAAATAATGCGAACAGGGCTGAAATGTATGGAAATTTCAGTCTCAACGATCTTTCGGAAGCAAAGTGTAAATTATATTTTCGTTTTGAGAAGAATGATATTCCCAGATTGGCACGAACAGTAGGAGTTCCAGATGAGTTCACGACTGATAGTGGACATAAAACTTCTGGTCTAGATGGACTATGCATACTTTTGAGGAGGCTAGCGTACCCAAATCGACTTAGCGATTTAGAACCTTTGTTTGGAAAATCAGGTCCAGCATTGTCAAAAATAGTTGATTATATAAGCAACCATATATAATCATTTTGGACAAAACCTTTCAAATTTGAGAAATCTGCACTGGTTGAATCTTGATCGGTTCAGATTATATGCTAATGCGGTACATGCAAAAGGAGCACCAATTCCAAATTGTTGGGCATTTATTGATGGGACCACTCGAGGTATTTGTAGACCAACTGTAAATCAGGAGGCATATTACTCTGGACATAAAAGATATCATTGTATGAAATATCAAGCACTCACTTGTCCAGATGGTATGATAGTCAACTTGAAAGGTGCTTATGAAGGGAGGAAACATGATGCTGCTATTCTGAGAGAATCTCAGCTTTATAATCAATTAGAAGAAAGTGTCAGGTTTTCTAATGGAGAAAATTTTATCATTTATGGTGATCAGGCTTATGGAATTAGGGAGTTGCTTTTAACCCCATTTCCTAATCGAGCTGGTTTGACTCCAGAACAGCAGGAATTTAATGCGAGGATGAGTGAAATTAGAATTGCAGTAGAGTGGGGTTTTGGGAAGGTGATTGCAGAATTTGCATTTTTAGATTTCAAAAAAAATCAGAAATTGCTTCTGCAAGAAGTCGCCACCATGTATAGTACTGCAGTGATTCTTACCAATTGTCACACCTGTTTATATGGTAGTCAAATATCTCCAGTGATTCTGCACTCAATATTAGGTCTATTTGTTCACTGAGAAATCATAAACTGATATGTGCAATAATTTAGAGACTTGAGAAAATTTTAGTTATTTTTGAATTTTGTTCTGTGTACTTGGTTTTTATTTTAATTATTTAAAGTTTTTTTGTTATTGAAAACAAGGTTTACTTACTGATGAAGTAATAAATATGAAAACACTTGATGAAGTTGAGTTTTTATTTATTCAATAACCAAAACTCCATATAAACATAATGCAAAAATAACAGTCAACAATTTATGTTTTAAACTAAAAACTTTTCATATAAACAAAGGTAAAAAAAAAATATTAACAATTTTAATTGTAAGCTTCAAACTAAATACTTTTCATATAATAACAAAAAAAAAACAACTATTCCTACCTATAAATAAAATACATTGAAAATAAACCCTAGATGAGTTCCTACCTAAAACTGGAACATAACACACAGTAATTTTTGTCGATTTGCAAACAGGAGTGGAGTGAGACATCCATTTTGTTTGTTTTCTACGCACCAACTTTTAGCAAGAATAAAATTTTCTGAGAAATCAATAATAAAAAAGTTTCCCATATGTTGCACATTTAAATGACCACACCGTATATACATGTGTGTGCGCTACCAGTACAAAAACATCACAGATTATAAAATCACATAAATGAGACAATCTCATTTCATAGAAACATTATCTAAAACACTAAATATAAAAGAATCATAGTAATGCTATTCTTAGTGTCCTATACTAACTACGCATTTAGTCGATAAGCTATCGCCTAAAAATTCTGCAATAATACTGTTTCCATTATAAAAATGCAACCAGAGGGATAAAATTATGGATTTGAAGTATATTAATTACAATGAGAGTACATAACTAAAGAAATTAGGTACCTAAGACATTGACTCATTAGTAATGTAATTTTTTTGGAGAACTTCATTAATTAGGGCTTGTTGAGTTTTAAGTAAGTCAAGTAGAGATTGCCTTTCTTCTTTTTCCATGAGAAACTTTTCCTTTTCAAAAGCGAGTCGTTGTTTCTCCAACTCCAATTTCTCAGATTCTATTTGCTGTCTTTTTTCTTCAATTTCTAGTTCTTTCATCCTTACCTTCAATTTATCATTATTTTTTTCTTCCAAATATTTTAAAGTTGTCTTTTTCAAATTTTTTTGGGCTGTTCGGCATTTTCTTTTTCTGCTAGGGCCTGAAAAATGCAAATTACATTCACAAATGCACTACTCTGTTTGCACTAAATAAGATCAAATAATCATAGTAATCCCAATTGATTATTATAGGTAAGTGTATTTACCTTGAATATTTAATTGAGCCTCTCCCTGCTCCCTTGGAAGTTTGTCATTTGTTGGTGGGTCAGTTGGTGGATTTTCTAGTTCATCCAGATTTGCAGCACTGACACTACTATCATCTAGAAAGAATATAGTTCCTGTAAGTCTATAGTATATAAAAATAAATTATATATTGCAAAAAATATCATAAAAAACAGGGAAACCAACATTCTTATCTGTGTATTAACAAGAAAAAAAATATACATACCAAAAACATATTCAATATTAGGAGTGTGAGTGTCCTCATCAAACTGAAACTGATATGGAGAAGGCTCGTTAGATTGTACTGGATTTAATGCCTGGTTCGTGTGCGAGTGAAAAACTGTTTGGGCAAGACTCTCCCTCAGCACTTTGCCTTTCTCCGAAGACTTGTGCTCACTTTTTAAAATTTCTTTTTTTTTCAGCACACTATTAATCAGTTCCAAAACTTCTTGCAGCAGTTGGTCTAGAGCATTATATGGCTCCTCAACTCCCGATCTAAAACAATTTGAAAAAATGTTGCTACTACAATGTTAAATTTTGTATAGGTAAACTTTTAAACTATTTCATTATGAGATCATGCTGCCAATCTTTTAGTTGGTCAAAATTGTCTGTACTACAAAAAATTATTGATTTTACCACAAAACATATTTCCAATCATTTCTTACCGGGCTCTATTTTCTCTGTCTCTCTTTTCTCTGTCTCTCTTTTCGAAATTCTTAATTATATATTGGACGTGTTCCCTCACTCCTCTTAAAGTTATGTTTTTCCCGGTTGCTTGACAAAAATTACTGTGTATAATATTCTATTTTGTAGGGTCAACATAGGGGTTATTTGCAATTATCTCCCCGAGAAGGATTTGGTCGTCTCCATCGGTAAATCGTACCCTACTCCGTTTGAAATTTATTAAAACACTAGTACCATCCATTGTAAAATAAATCAAAAATAAAATAATGGAAAAACAAATGTAACCTTCAAAAACAGCAACAAAACAAAACAAATAGAGAAATGTCATTATGAAAGTCCCTTTCCAAAAAGAAAAGGATAGAGATAAAATCAACGGTTTTGCGCATGCGTTTCGTTACGGATATCACTATGGCTACCGTCCGTAATATAGCGGAGGGTGCCAGTAGCGTTATACGTTAAATGACATTTCAAATGTCATACTTGTCAATTAGCGGTTACCGGTGATCATTTTTATACGCTTCGAAAACTGTCTAATATTTGCAATTTCCTCTTTTGTCAGGGAGGGGATCTGGTGCATTCTACTCAGCAATACCGGCAAGTATCATAGCTGAAGAACGTACTTTTCAAACCCTCCCCATAGAAAATACAATAAAGGTACAATATTTTTTTATTAGCATACTGCCGCAATATGAGTATTCACCGGGATGTGGCAATAGAAATAGATTCCTCAACAATTGTGAATAATTTCGCTGAAGAGGTTAAATTTACTTTTGTGAGATTGATTTTCTGTTTTAATAAAAGCTTCAATTTTCAATCATCTATCACTTTTTAAAATGGGTGCTCCCAAATTAATATACAGGTAACATATCGGCTGGTTTGGGAATGCGGCGAAGAACTTAGAAGACTGGCGGCGAAGAACTTAGAAGACTGGCGACTCGGAACAGTGTAACACTGGAGTGGGTCCCAGGCACAAAGGAATCGCTGGCAATGAAAAAGCTGACGAACTTGCAAGAGCAGGATTGTCAACACTGATGAACGGACCCGAACCATCTGTGGGCATCCCTAGATGCTCCACTAGGTCATGGTTAAAAGGGTGGGTAAAAGAACAATCCATAAAACTCTGGAAGAATACGTCCAGGCAAACACATGGGAAGAAATGTATAAAAGAAAGTCAGAAAAAGTAGCAAAAGAACTGCTCTCAATGAGCAGGAACAAAATACGCACCATAACGGGGCTTCTTACGGGAGACTTTCCCACAAAGGAGCACCTGAACCAAATAGGGCTGTATAACGGAGACCTCACATGCAGGAGATGCAAAAGGGACACTGAAACAGCTCGGCACATATTATGCAACTGTGATGCGCTGGACCACAGGAGGCAAAAACTAAATGGAAGACCCCAAATGACTCCAGAAGACTTCTACAACCAACCAGTAAAGTACCTGTATGAGCTAATACAGGGAACGGATTGGCTGAATAGGCTGTAGTCAGAATGTTAGGAGAATCCACAATAAGCCCAAGAGGCTGAGGTGGTGCCGGCGAAGGGACGGCTCCTTTAAAAAAAATATATACATGGTTATAACCATTTCAGCAGAAGGGGGCAAAACGAAAAACGATGTTTTAGATGTAGCCAAGTCAAACAAATAATAAAAAAAAAATTTAATATTATTTCTTGAACTTGAAAGATTACTTTAGGTGGTGGCACTCGATTTTTTTTGCCTTAGGCGGCGCCTTCAATAAAGCTTTCCCCTTCTAAACCTATCAGATGAAAAAAACCAAAACCTTCCCCATGTAAAAGCTATAGCTACGTGACTGACCGTACTCCACCTTTAAATACTTACCATGTTAATGTTTTTTATTCAAAATAATTTGGTTGTTCAATGCAATATTATTTGTAAAAACCTACAATGCCTACTTTAAAAGACCATAGCTAGACTACCCCAACGTAACCTCCCGGGTTTAAAATGGAGTTTCATTTTACATACAATAATTCATGAGCTTCCCGCGTATAAAGCACGTGTACAACAGGAGACCTTAGCTATATTTAGATATTAGTAAGACAGCAAAATGACATTCTTTTGGAAATGCTTTGATGTTCACTGCACTGTAAGTCTAAAAATAAGACAGTTATTTGAATATATAGTCGAAATAAAAGCAGCATGTGATTATTTGTAGATTACAAGCATCCTAGGGTGCATATTTGAATTATAAATCATTGGTTTCGTCACTCGCGATTTTTATCTTATCTATCATTGATTTTCGAGTATAATCAATATAAATTTTCGGATTGAGGATATTTTTAGAACATTAGTCGAAGCGAACATGTTTTTAAACAGGACAACCAGTATATTAGAATAGTTTTTTATTGATTTAATCGTCTAATAATAAATACAAATTTAACTATACTAAACTTGTGATTGTGCTATTGTACAGTAATAATAATATAGGCTATTGAATGAACAGCTGTATCGATGTAAATAATAGTACCAACATAATTTTTTTTTCGACGTGTGTCATTATAAAAAGTAAACGTAATAGGAAAAAAATTACGATAAGCCAATAGGCTGCAGAGCTCTTAGCATGAGCTCCCAAAAATGAAAATCCAATCATGTCAAATGTAGGATCATAGAATTGTTGTAAGATTTATCCAAAAAAGTTGTCCCATTTAACATTTAATCAATTTTTTTGGCTCACGTGATTAAAAATGAGAAGAAAACAGGGTGTACCAATCTTATGACAAACTTTGGTATATGGTTTATTTTAAGAGATATCAAAAAATAGTATTAACAAAAATAGTAGATGTGTTGAAGGTCCATATTTTGGAAATATATCGAACTATACAGAGTGCTGCATAACTCCGTTACAAACCAAACATATGATTTTTCAAATGGGAACCCCTGTATATTATACCGAATTCGGATTGGTTACATTTTTTGAAGCTTTTGATATGAGGTTTTGCCACGTTATACAGAGTCCTTCAAAAGATATGGACACGTTTATGTGAAAATCGTAGGTAAATCAACGCTCTGTAGCTTGTTGAACGTTGAAGAAAAAAAATGTATTTTTCCAAACAGAGTTTCGTAACATGATGCAATATCTCCGTATCCTATTAAATTTCAATTATATTCTTTCTTTTATACAGGGTGAACGGAAACTCGAACCTGTCATTTTATTTCTTCTTTCAAATGGAACACCCTGTATTTTATAGCAAAAATAGAATCTTCGATTATGTAACTTCAATTTTTGTCAAGCATTCTCTATACCCAAAGTTTATAAAAACAGGGTTATCTGGTAATATTTATTGTAAATTATTATTATTGACCTATTATGTGAATGCAATAAACGTTGTATTGTATGTAACAAAAAATCCTAATTGATGATAAAATTTAATGAATAATTAATTCTAAACAAACTACCTAGTGCCAAAAGTATAATTCTAACAGTAATATTAAGCTGAAGGTTCAAAGTGTTCACCGTTAACATCAATGCAATGCTGTAAGAGGGGGCCCAACTGATTGGCCAGTTCGGTCACCCGATTTAACAATAGTATTTTTTTTTCGGGTATTGTAAGGAATAAGTTTATAAAATCCCCGGCTATTAGAGATGACATGAAAAGGATAATTAGTGCGGCATTTCGATCTGCTAACGTTGATATGCTGAGAAATGTTAGTCAATCATTTGAACTATTCTGCAGCATTGCATTGATGTTAACGGTGAACATTTTGAACCTTTAATTTAATATTACGGTTGGGATTATACTTTTGGTGGCTAGTCTTGTTTAGAATAAATTGTTCATTAAAATTTATTATTAATTAGGATTTTTTGTTACATACAACGTTTATTGCTTTCACATAATAGGTCAGTAGTTATATTTTACAATAAATATTACAAAATAACAGTGTTTTTATAAACTTCGGGTATAGGGAATCCCTGACAAAAATTAAAGTTACATAATCGAAGATTCTATTTTTGCTATAAAATACAGGGTGTTTCATTTGAAATAAGAAAGAAAATGACAGGTTCGAGTTTCCGTTCACCCTGTATACAAGATAAAATATAATTGAAATTCAATTACAAAACTCTGTTTGGCGAAATACATTTTTTTTCATTAGCTTACAACAAGCTACAGAGCGTTGATTTACCTACGATTTTCACATAAACGTGTCCACATCTTTTGAAGGACTCTGTATAACGTGGCAAAACCTTATATCAATAGCTTTAAAAACATGTAACCAATCCGAATTCGGTATAATATACAGGGGTTCCCATTTGAAAAATCATATGTTTGGTTTGTAACGGAGTTATGCAGCACTCTGTATAGTTCGATATAATTTCAAAATATGGACCTCCAGCACATCTACTATTTTTGTTAATAACATTTTTTGATATCTCTTAAAATAACTCATATACCGAAGTTTGTCGTAAGATTGGTACACCCTGTATAATACTTTGGGGGTGTTGACTGTCAAAACGTCGGGGCACATTCTAGAGGGATTTTCAACGCACTAGATGTGTTTTTGCAACTCCTAACAAACTGCCGTACACTTGGAAAACTCTGAAACATATTTTTCTACGACCACCATCGAAAGTCGTCTTTTGTGCCTTTAAAAGCAGCTCAAAGTTGATGTTTTCCGCGAGCTGTCATAAATTGACATTATTGGCGCTCTTAAGCAGAAAGTAACTTTGTCGCACGCCTAATTTTATTTATAGATAAAATAGAGCTAGTAGTTATTTTATTATAAAATTTAGAATAAAATATTTTGGTTGATTTTCTAAAATCCGTAATAATTTAATGAGAAATAGGGAAATCTAAAAAATATCTGACATTAATGTAATAAATGTTGCCTACGTACATAGGCACACGAAAAACTGCAGTCTGGAAACTGCCGAGTACAAACAATGGCAATTATTTTTATTTTCGTGTGGTCGTAAAAAAAATATTGTGTGTATTTCGAGCAGAAAGTCCTTTGGTTGTCTCGACAGATTGCCAAGTACTACTTTCTGCTCTTGATACACAAATATAAACAGAGTTCGTTTGTTTACCATAAAATTTTCAATATTATCCATTTCTATTTACATCAAGTTTTAAAAACATTCAGCGAAAATTATCTTTTGTTACAGTCGACAAAGAAGCAAGATTCCGCACCGTAAAAGAGCGACAAAATGAAGAAAGACACAGAAAATTGGAAGAAATCAAGGCACAAGCACTTGCTGCACAAATATTTAAAGATCAAAAAGAACAGGAAAGGCGTAGACGGTTCGATGAATTAAGAATTAGGGATGACACGAAACGACAGCAAGTTGAAGAACGGAAGCGAGCTATAAATGAAGCAGAAAAGGATAGATTAGAATTTATAATAAGGAAGAACCAACAACGAGAACAACGACTGGAAACGAAAAAGAGAAATGAAAGGAGTAACGCTGTTTTCGCTTTTGGTTCTTCTACACCTCGAATGTTAGATCCAAATTACGTGTCTTCTTCGTTTTGGGGTACTAGGAGAGCTACTTCTATCCAAAATATTGTTAGCTCGACGAATGCTTCTACACTAACTCGACGACAATCTGAACGAGACTTGGATGTTGGAAGCAAGAAACGTGCTACTTCTGCTACCGGATTAGAAAGAACTGGCGAAAGTGAGTAAATTATTATTTGTTTAAATAAATTGAACCAATCGGCCAAACTAACATTTCCGAATTTGTTTTCGAATTATTATTTACTTGATGTAGCCAAAGATCACAAAGTTTTGTAACCTTTGATTTAGATTGTAATAATATGTAATGGAGTTTAAAAATTTTATCATTTTGATGCAATTACAAAAATAATTGCAAAAATGATTTGGTAAATCGCGAATAGGATTGTAGACTTCTTTTTGTTAGCAATTGAATCTGGTTAGTCACGCGTGAAGAAGAAGAATTTGTTCTGCAAATAATTATTATCTACAGAATTGAATTGAAATTATTTAAAAAACCTTTGAATTTTTGAATTGGGCTTCTTTTAAACACTACTATCATCTATTCTAAAGGTAAACGTAAGCTGCTATTTAATAGAAAATAGCAACGGATGGTTTCATCGGAAATGGCTAAAGTGTTTTTCAAACTGCTCTTTTTAACAAATGTGAATGTGTTGTGGAATCTACCTACAGGACTTTTAAATTATTTGTTTTGAATTTGAAAATATATTTCGGGTAAAATTTCCATATAACGTCTTTCTCTTAAACTTTCACTATTCTTACATTCCCTTCTCGAAGATTACATCAGAATTATAGTTGCTTAAAAAGTCGTGACTATAAAATGGTACAAATTGATTTTTTGTACTGAATCCATGATGAAAATACTATTTTTCTTTGTTAGAAAGCAAAGGAACAAGAAGTCGGAATTTGGATAGGTACAACGGAATGACAAGATCTGTAGGTAAGTGTGTGCTGGCACTATTTGTGAAGTTTACACCTTCCTCCAAAGCCTGTTTAGTGTGTCGCTAAAAAAATATTTTTCGCACTCAATTCAAATATAGTAAATCAATAATATTAGAGTATGACTAGGCTCTGATCATGTGCCCAATGCTGTAGAACCAACTACAATCACCACTTAGGTAGATTTTTCCTTTACACTTGTGTTGTCGAAAAATATAAAATTGATAAACTGTAGATTTGATTTTGGGTTGCCTACATCATGTTTCCTGATAAGGCGAATTGAACTGGGATGTTAAACTACTCTAGAGACATGTGACAGTTTTGTTAATGAGTATTTAGGCTCGATTTACACACACTTTTTGCACGTTAAAAATTATTTGTAAAATTCACAATAGAATGTTTGAATAGGAAGCTATATTGAATTTCAAATCATTAATATATTAATGTATTTCTTATTTATTAATTGATGTATTAATTTTATCAGAAAAATTGTTTGATTTTTTATTTAAATTATAATAGATTTTTTGCTGTCACGTAGTTTGTGTAGTGCATTTTTCAATGTTAAATTTATTAGGTGTAACTCACAATGCGAAGATTTTTGTAAAAGAGCCGCGCATTTTTCTTATGGAAATCTATTTTTCATATCACACTTCATAATGCTTCCCAGGCATGTCAACCTATTCACTTTCTCTATTCGAACTTCTCTTACACCCATGTCTTTTCTTCTCTATTATTACTTATTTCTACTATGACTAATTTCAACTCCACATTCTCTTCTTATCAGTCTACTACTATCTGCCCCTTTACATCAATGATCTTTTCTATTATACAGTGAGGACGGATAGGTTGAAATAAATTCCATATTTCCTAAACGAAAAGTCTTTAAAGAAATCTGAATTACGTCGATTTTTAATTTTAATGTTCTACATTTTACAATAAAAATTTCGTTATGCAAGGTGATACAGATTAATGTCAAGAGGTCACCGGCCATTTATGAAGATAAAACATTTATTTGAAGAACTGATTTCAGAAATAATATATACGTAGGATTTTAAATGAATATATATATAGTTACAGGGTGTAAATCAATTTTTTTCCAGCTCTAGGTCGTTTTCTATACATGAAATAAATAAAGCATACACATTGCTTAGATACTTACTATAATGCTTCTTCTGAAGAAGGAATATAGTCTGCTACTCGGTTTGGGGATGTATATTTAAATCTTATCGAATTTCCAACCCAAAGTTTTGCAAAATAATCTATTCATATGAAAATTCTTTCTCTTTTGTATTATATTTCATTTGCAACAATTCAGTTGACGCACGTGCTATATATTTTTTGCAGGTAGTGCACCAGTTATACCAGCCGGCTGTGCAAGCGGTTATTCAGGACGTAGGCGCACTGACCTAGTTCCTACCATTCCATCGAAAGAATCAATCAGTTCATCCCGCAATACCTTAAACCACTCACCAGGTAGGGCTTATTCAATGACCCGCTTAGACCAGCTTGCCAAACCACGCAGACGGCACGATCTACCATCACTGGCCGAAACCAATTCCTTTCGTCCCCTATCCTCTTCCACTCACTCTTCTGTCACCCGTAGCATGAGCCACTTAGCCGTAACTAAAACGGCACCGTCACCAACTAGAAGGGTGTTGAACAAGGCGGACAGTCGCAGCATGCAGCAGCTGACTGAGAAACCTCTTGGCCTGCCTCGTACAACTCGTGCCACTCAATTAAGGGAGCAGAAAATGCTCACATCCTCCAATTGCAGTGAGGGTATGAATTTTACACTCTTTGCTTCCCATTCTTCCAAATTTATTTACTGTTCTTGAAAAACATATACTGTCAAATCATAGTTAGACTTAATTTACTAGTTTGTGACGCACAAACTTGAGTATTTCCTATTGTTACTGATATCACCAAATTATTGTTTTTCTACAATGTATTGTCTGGTTAAATTGTTCAATTATCTCTCTCATAGACGTAATAATTATTCAAAGTAAATTGAAATGGAGTAATATGGATTAAAAAAACGCAATGCCAGGTTTTTTGTTGTCTTAACATTACTAGTAGATATCTTTCTTTTACTCAGACGTGATGTTGCGGCGAATTTCACCTTCCTTGTTAATGTGGCCAGAGATTCTGTTAAGTAGTATATACAGAAATTACGGATATTTCTTGAATACCGACATTAATTTACTTAATTGGTAAACTTTTTTAGGCACCTATTATTAAACTATATAAAAACACTTTTTTATTAAAAGATATATTGTAATGCAAATTTTAAAACCGATTAAATACTCTTATTAATTGTGGCACGGTCAAGGATACTTCAATTGAAACAGCATTCAAACGATAAATTATCAAGTCGATAGAAAATGTACGCTTCATATCTGTATAGATGTACTGTATTTTTAGGAAGATAAACTACGTCAATTTGTTTTTAAACTAAATGTATTTCCTCATACATATTTCTTTTTACTTAAATGCATTTTATCAATGAATGTAACTAGCAACAGGGGAGACAAATTTTTAAAAACAGCCTAATCATGACCTTTATGCGGTCCCGGACTAAGAACTGAAGGGGCCCAGGGCTAATCAAGATTTAAAGTCCCCTATTTCAAAAAATAATGTACACTCAGCAGATTACAAGATATTTAATTGGGAAAATAAAATGATTATTGAATTCAGGTAATAAAATACACCTGAGATGACTAATAAAATATCTATACACCAAACCCAACGAAGCTGGGGCCCCTAAGCCATCAGGGACCCGGTAGCCCCCCTTAGTCCTGGACTGCCTTTATGTCTAAAAACTACTATTTGTTGATTTGAATTTAAAGATTTTTTTTGTTTCTAATACCTACATACATTTTAATGTTTATAATTATTAAATTATGTCATTGCTCAAAATTCCCATGCTATTATCTAATCTTAATATTTATAAACTAAACAAGATTTTTTTTGTTTGTATTTATTTTTCAGTTAATTACTAAGTATACTTTTTCCGAACAGTAAATAAATGTATATCTTTGAGATATCTGAAAGTAAATAAATAATATTTTTTACGTTTAAGTTTCCCGTACGTTGGTGGCAGGTAAACTAAAATTTATTGTTTTCTAGAATTGTCCGTAAAATACTGTTCAACAGTGTACAAAACTCAAAATCACAAATTTGCTCAAACAACGTTAGATGAGAGTACAGTATCTATCCGTATTCAATCATTATACATTTTTATGAGTTTACGGAATGTTTGGAGACTGATGAAAGATTTATTAGCCATAATTTTAATTATACTCGAATCTTTTCTAGAACTGAGATTGCTAGAGTTACAGTAGAAAAGATTGACCTTTATACTAACAATGAACAGTAGTAAACACAAACTTTATATACCACATCCTTTTCTACTGACAGTAAAAACACATCATACAATATACGTACACTTGTCTTTCAAGCAATGATATACGTTCTTCTGTAACCCTAATTATTATCTCCATATGTTGAAAAGAGATAGCACCAAAAACGATAAATCTGTTGTATTCATAAGAATTTATTGTGACCACTTATGACCATAAATTTTTATTTTACGGTGAGTACAAAATTTCCTGTTTTGCATTAAATGAATATTTTCAACATAACCTCACTTCTTAGACGGTGGCTAAACAAGATGAACAAGCAGTGAACGTATTTACGCACACGACAAAGTAACATTAGCCATTTTGACTCATTGATTCATTTCGCAAGGTTAGTAGGTATGGCGTCAGGGTAAAGGTAAATTTTTTCTACTGTAGTTTCTTTAGAGAAACGGGAGGTCAGAGCAGAAAGTCGGACCTCCAGAATTCGGCAACTCTGTATTTAACCAAGGTTATACAATAAACTATAATATGAGGTTACACCATGTTTGGTGTTTCGTAGAACATTGATATCAAACGAAGAAGTTCAAAGAAACTGGTTTCGGTTTTTGAAGCGAACGTTGTTATATCAGAATAACAATGGGCAATAGGAAACTTGACAAAATTATTTTAAATAGCATGAAACTTCAAACTATGTTTATAGGTTTTTTTATACTAATGTTAACGTGATAACGTTGATTATAAAAAATTGGAAAGTTCCCTATTATTAATGTGGTCGAGTAATCATTTGAGCATTATTTATGCCTCGCACTGAATATAGTAATGACGCTCATTTGTGGTATTCGAATAAGTCGATATAAGGAAGAAACACATTTTATAGATGTTCGGTGGGTCATGGTACACTTAACCCCTAACACATTTTTGAACAGTGTTTTATGAGATAAATAATAAGCTTATTGTTATACCTAATACACAGTATTTCTCTATGGTAGTTTGGATATGCATTCATTCCTTCAGTGGTAAATAGATAAATAACATAGAAACTCTGTTCATATAGGTTGTAGTATAATATAATTATCATGTTTACTCAATTGGTGTATTGATAGACACATTTGGTAAAAGCAATTGTAGTGCTTGAGTTAGATAGATGGAACATGGATATCGATATTGTCACTCATTCCTCATAAAAACTTCTCTTGATCTAGTTTGTTGTATCTGACACTTGAAATGAGTCAGGGAGGTGATATTTTCCAGGGTGATGCATGCCTCCCAACTTCCGCCCCTTATTTTGAATATTTTGAAATTGAGATAAAAAAAAACATGAAAAAAATCCGCATCTTTATTTACAAAATAATGAATAGTCTAAATTCTAAGTCTATTTAAAAAAGGGTATTATCAGCAATATTAAAAGCGGCGTGTTATTGTGAGAAATCATAAATCATGAAAGATGATATCCTACCTTATTGGTGCCAATAATAAAAGTGATTGATGATATAGCTATAATTATGTTACATATTATAATAACATAAATCCTTTTCTGATGTAATACTTTGTTTGCGGAAAAAGCTAAAATTCAAGTTCTAAATCAAAAACAGAGGCATGAATAATTTTTAGCTTCGCTCTCCTAATGCCGCCCTTTTGTAAGGCCGCCTCATGTAGTTGCCATCCTGCTTCATAGTACCGCACGGCCCTGAAATGATTATAATGAGTAAAATATACTATTTTTTCTTCAAACAATAGGATACTTTGACTGATTTTGAAAGTGTACATGGTAATTCTTGAAACATTATTGCAATATATTATTTTCAAAACTGACAAACGTTAAACTAAATAAGTAGTATTGAAGTGACAGATCCTACCTACCCGATTACAACATCCATAATAAGGTCTTACCAGTACATCAGTATACGGCATTACTAGTGAAACAATAGAATATTTCTACAGTCTGTATTGCCGAAAGTAATATAATTATTAAACACTTGAAGAAAAATTATATTAATTAGTTTGGTTTTAGTGACACTGCGAAAATTAACTAACCAAAATATATAGGTATAGGAACATGTATGATATTTAATATCATTTGAACTAATCTTTCTTCTTCTTCTTGAGATAGATACGGTTTACAGTTATCTTCTAATAATCTAATTTAAGAAATTAACAAATTATACTCCTACTCCCGGCAAACCCTGCTAGATGCCTTTCAAGTAGTTCTGACTGCTTTCAGTTATTGAAAATAGCCCAAAGCATTGAGTTGAATCTAAAAATTTTTTTGTATCAAGTTACATGTAATCTCCATTTCTAACAGACTTTGAACTGACTAGAATACATGCTGAATTATATTTCTACAACTGGTATGATCAGGGTATTTATGGTTAATATTTGAAATTTCTCACATTTTAGATTCTAGCATAGAGTAAGCTGTGATGGTGGCTCATTGCACATCCTTTTTGTATTATTTTGCTTCATTAACCTATATTTGTAAAAATGATCGGCCTAGTGTGTTTGTGTGAAACTATTTTTTTTATTGAATTTCCATATAATCATCCCATACAGCAAATTGACTGTATGTAATATAAGGTGATGCTTCTATAAAGTAAAATAGCTGTAAAATATACATCATTCGATAAAGGACCCCGCACCATTTTATAGGTAATCCTGGTTCTCGTACGATTTTCGATTTTTTTTTTGATATGTTGTAGTCTTAATGATAATATCGTGAATGCGAATGTCGGGCTTGTTCCGACTGACGTCTGTCACGGGTGATGGCTCTATCCCAGTATCTATCCGAACTACCGGATTTTTCATGAAGTATCTACTACTAGAGATGGGTGCGTGGGATCAAGAAAATGTTGAAAAGTCTTTTGGGGCCCACTCGTGAGGACTTTGGGAGTGAGATGGATCCAACTAACCTACATAACGTGATTGTTGATGATTTTGTTCGGTTTCATTGCTTCCGCTTGCTGTTAAAACACTGGCCTAACAAATTGACCATTGCGGAGGCACTCTCTGGAGAAATTGTGATTCTGATGGCACAGAAGTGTGGCAGACCTCCTCATGAACCTCAGACATACAAGACATTTGCTATTATTGCGAGAATTATAGTGCTAGGAGGCAAAATGTTATGCTCAGGACGCAACTACAAGACGCCACCACCGCCAAACCGGAGGGCCTACACAGTTTCAACCCATCACGATCACTTAGTTATCATTAAGACTACAACATATAAAAAAAAATCGAAAATCGTACGAGAGCCAGGATTACCTATAAAATGGTGCAGGGTTCTTTTGCACTGAAAATTGTAGATCAACTTTCCAATCACCAGGACATTTTAAATATTCCGCAATGCAGATCAGAAGTTAGTAATTGAATGAAAACCTAAAAAAACATGCCGTAAAAAAATTCATTAAACAACAATATTGGTATTACCAATATACGCCCCTACGTTCAAGATAGCATATATTAACTTACATCTATCCTGTATCAATCCTTGCCATTATAACTATTTATATTTGAAAGCCAAGTCAGTTTCTTTAATCATTGCATAATTCAGGGAACTTCATATACCATACGGGTAGGAAAACTTTTCTTTGTTTCATCATTTTTGTTCGTCTGTTTTGTATATACCTAATGTTTTTTAGTGGTAGGTCTCACAATACCTTCCCTGGTGGCTTTTTCGCTATGCCACCTTGGGGCTTTGTCCAACTAATGTATATTTTTATGTATGCCTACTAGTTTTCTCCTTTTTAACATAGTTGTATATCATAATACTTGATGCTTCTTTAATCGTACTAACCATTAAAAAGTGTATTAATCTTAGTCGTGTATATTACTTCAGATAATATAATTAATTGCTATTAATTTGGTAATATAGACATATTTATTGCTTATTGAACACTAAAAACTATTTAAATAGGCTAGTTTATATACTTATGAGTGCGATCGGTTTTTAAGTCATTGAATTTATACCGAGTCAATATTTTTTATGTTGATTTAGTAAAGTGCATAGGGCACGTGACAGAAATGTCATTTTTTTTATAGTTTCCATATATTATTATTTTAACGAATTATAACGAACAATTGTACTAGTACCATAACCTTTTGTAGAAAATAAAAGAGAGGTATGTTAGTAGTATTTTTATACAAATCAAAATAACGTTTATATTTACATTTCTCTTGTTATCACAGCATCATCACGACCAAGTAGTTCCCTCAGTCAACAGAGCACAAATAGTTTGGCTAGCTCGGTGAGTGTTAGACAGCGTTTAACAACTGCACCGAGGAAACCAAGGCCAGTGAGTATTGCCGTAACTGGCATATCAACCGACGCCAAAAACGATAACAAACCCCCTCTTCCGAAAGCGAGAAGAACGATAACAAAAACAACTACCACTACGATAACCAGCGATAAAATTAATAGAAATAAAGCAAAAACTCCTGTAGATAGCGTTACTAAAACTTTGAAGAGCACCACGGTCGCTACTTTAGCGGGTAAAGAAGACACGCTTCATGAAGAACTTACCAGTAATCAAAAGTCTGAAGAAAACCATGTCCCTCCAAATATAACTAAACCAGAAACTGTAAACGGGGAAGTGTAAGTATACCAAATAATTTTCATTCGCGATAATGGGATTAAGGAAATTAATCGTTTTATCAGTACCTAACTATTTTGTTGCAATAATATCAATTCACAAATTTATACTGTAGCTCGGATAACAGAATACAATAGTTGTTTCCTGTGCGCAATAAATTTTTTTTCCAATATTTTGGATTTTAATTGTAATTTATATATTTTAGAGAATTTAATGTGCCTCAAAATAACAAGAGTGATATAGAAGTAACATCAGAAAATATATTAAAAAGTAATAACGCAACAGAAGGAATTTTAATAAACATAGAACTTGATAACGATACAATAAAAACACAGAAAACGGAGAAAGTAGAACTGAATAAAGTGGAGATTAACGATAAAACTGCAACAAATACAAGAGACATAACGGAACTAGATAATAATGGAATAGCAGTATCGGAACATAAAGCTGAAACGTTATTTATCGATGTTCAAGTTCCAGAAAAAGTCGGTATAGTCGAACCTATTCAACCAAATAGCAGTGAAGTGAAAGCAATTAAATTAGAAAAATCAAAAGTCGAGGACACACCAGTTGAAAAGGAACAATCCAAACCAGTGAAAGATCAAAAATCTCTCGAAGACGAGAAAAATAAACTAAATACAAATACACCACAGTCTATTTCTGATCACAATATAATAGAAAGTCAAATAAATATGGAAGGTCAAGAAAATGAAATGACTATTTCTATGACAAAGGTTCGAATTAATACCGAAGAAGAAGCAAAAGCCGCACTTGCTGAAAGAAGGAGACTAATTCGAGAAGAAACTGAAAGACAAGCTGAATTGGAACGATTACGATTAGAAGCTGAGGCTAAGGCAGAATTTGAACGTCAACAACGGGAAGAAGAACAAATAAGGCAATTAATTGAACTACAAAGGCAATCAGAACAGGAAAGATTGCAGGAAGTGAGTATTAATTATATTGCAATGTCCGATACGATATTTTAACCAATGCATTGCTTTGAGTTTCCTTGCTTTTTTGAAAAGTGTGCCAACCTACTTGAATTTTTTGCGTTTTTGCGCCTTTTTAACTCTTCTACTCGAATATTATATTTGGTTATTATCTACTCTCTGTTCCCTACCTTATTTTGCCCAAACATCAACCCTATCCTTTCTTCCAGGCAATAAGGGAGACTCAAAAGCGTGAGGAAGAAGAGAAATTGAAAAAAGAAGAGGAACAAAAGTTGAAATTGTTGAAAGAAGAAGCCGAAAAAAAGGCGAAAGAAGACGCTGAAAAACAGAAAGCCGAATTACAAGAACGATTAAAAAATGAAGAAAAAGAAAGGGAAGCTCGTCGAAAGCGAGTAGAGGCCATTATGTTGAGGACTAGAGGAAAAAATGCTAATAATACACAGGTAAAAAATATTTCTTTTTATTTACAATAACATTTATTAAGGGAATACTTACCTATTGTTAAAACAGATTATTCTTTTAATGTACAATTTGAAATTCTTTTAGTATTAGATTTTGAATTACTTGCTCACATTTAGTTTTCTGGGTAGTAGTTCCGAATTGGCAATTCCTTATTTTGATCAAGTCCTGTTTTTCCATGATCAGTTGTATTTGATTGTAATAGACAACACAAAATGCTTTCAATAAAATTGTTATTTATTCTGTTATGTCATTATAGATGTAAAATTGTTTGAATTCTGTTTACGATGTTCAATACTTTATTACAGAGCACAGATGAAAAAAACGAAAACAAGTCCACAGAAGAAATTAAGAGTAACGAGGAAAGTAAAGTGAATGGAACGAAAATAGAGGAGCAAGAAAATGGCACAACCAAAATTTCCAAAGACATTGTTGATAATTTGTAAGTATTAAAAGCTGTGAGCAATACCTGTGATACGTAGGTGAAGCGGATTTTTATAAACCACAAAAAATATGGTCATATTAGGTGCAAATAAATACAAACGTGTAATTTGTATGTTACTGAAACGTAGGAAGATATTGAATTTCATTGATTTTAATTTGACTAGTTTTCAAAGTCCAACAGGCTGACAAAGTAACCAATATTAGATTGTAATACTTAACAGCATAAATTGATTAAGGATTTAGATTTGAATATTTATTTGTTCATGTAGTCCCTATATCTTTTTGCGGAAGAAAATTCGTTATCTTCTTGATACAACTGTCAATCCAAAAGTTAGTCTAAGCAAACATTTCAATATTTAAATTTTTCTTTCAGAATACCCAGTGAAATAGTGAAAAATGCCAATACAGTCACAATAGAATCCATGAATACGAATGATTCAATAAATTCAAATAACACGTGGCGAGATAACCAACAGTACGGTAATTTTGTGTGTAATAACAATAGTTAAAGAAAACAAATATCTGTATTTTTCAGATTCATTGATGTGAGAGACTAATTTTTAGATATACATACTATAAATAAATATATTATAATGTATGTTTGTGTGTATATAATGTATACATGCACACATGTAGTGTAAATTAATTTTATTGATTTATTCATATAAATGCCCATATATAACTTATTTTTCATTGTTAATGTTTGTGTACACTTTTTCAATTTATTTATAAAATTATTATATAGCTACCGATCCAAATCTTCGTTTAAATAGTTCATTTTCAATAAATATTCAACTGTTTTTGATAAATTTAACGTTGAGTGCTTTTGTAATAAATATTTTTCGTCAATAATCTCTTCCAAGTGCGAGGGAATTTCAAATTTAATCAGAAAATGAAATGTCTAGTATTAAGGATCAATTTTTAAAATTGTTTCTTCCTATATTTTACTGGATGGTACAAAAAAGGAACATCACGACGCAGGAAAGGGAAAGCTTGATTGTAGCCATTCACTTTTAGCACATTGATTATTTTGAATCGAACTATATATTTTAGATTTTTCTTCAATTTGAGTTAAATTATACGGAGGATTTGGGCTTTGGATTTGATGGTTAAAAATATACAATGCAGAAATCAACATATCTGGATTATTTGATGGACTGATATACATTAATAAATGAAATTTTTGAATGCTGTTTAATTGTAGTATATTCAGATTTTGGTTGACGCATATTTAACACTATTTTTGTTTTAAGGTTGTAATTATATTTTGTTATGTCTTGTTGCAAATTAGATCTAATATTTTTTTATTAATTTATTTTCTATGGTAGTTTATATTTAATTTTATCAGTAGTCTGCGGTACAGCCAAAATTGGCATTATTTTTTCGAATAAAGGAAGTTTTAAAAAACTGAATATTGTTGACATAACTGATAATGTTGGGCTATCGTTACTGAATATTCCAAATATTTGTCGACATTGACAAATTATAAATTTTAATAACTTGAAAGATTTGATTTGGCTGGAGACATTTTTTGTTTTAATCTAAATTCCCATCGATTTGTGTTTGACTTTGGGTGTATCTGTTAAGTTTTGTGATTAAAAATAGTGTTGTATTTTTAACCATTAAGTGTTAATAGATCATTTAGGTGTATACAAGCAGTGATAGGTGCATAGATTTATGGCAACTTTATCGGTTATTTTTTTAAGTATTTGATTATATACTCCCTAGTCAATGTCATCTAATAGTCCTGTAATTTTTAATTGGATTAGAAGGTGAAGTTTAATAATACTTGGTTTCAAATGTGGTAATGTGGTAGTGTAGAAACCAACAGTCATAACAACATTGGTTTTGTTAGTTGAGTTTCTTATACAGTATACAATTATTTATTCAATTTTTGTTTTATTGGTGAAGGAAATATTTGGCTAATAGTATAATTCTGGAATGAAAAGAATTTACATTTTTTAAAAATATATTCCAACTAATATTTATAGGTATATATATAATTAATTAACTAAATAATTACTTATCAAATATTTTTGGCAATAAGTCAAAGTTGGTCAGTTGCCTTAGGGTTTCACCTTGCAATGTAACGGAATAAGCTTTATTTTCCTCAAATTTGCATTTGATACAAAAGTTGTAGAGTATAAATTTATTTGGAAACTTGGTCCCAAAAATTGTCTATACGTTTAACCATTTTTTATATAGAGTGCGGAGCGAAGAAGACTACGTTGAAGAACAAAACTAACTACCAATAACTAAAGTAAAGAACATTTTTTCATTATTTCTTTTCTACTTAAGATAAAATAATTATCCTTTAGAATAATTATTGAAATACAGGGCGGGGCACTATGAACGAACTATTCTCTGGCGTCTTAACGGCAAATAAAATTAGAAAAAATAAGACGTAGAATTAAGTAGATTACTTAGGACTATAATTTAAAAATATTTTGAAATATACAGGGTG
>CAJUYI010000070.1:283388-316737 GCA_910591695.1 Galerucella pusilla
AAAAAAAAAACAAGAAAACCCAGGCCCAAACCCGGTTGATCAAAGTGTAACTATGCATGCGCACCCCAACTACTAAATTTGAGCCAGAAGCGAACAAAGCAGTAGCTGTACGAAAAAGAAATAACATGCACCACTTTTTCCTTTTCACTGTTTTTGTTTCTTATTCTTCAAAATTAACATGAGTCCTAACAAAGCCAGTGCGTCCTCATTCGATGCCATCGCGAAAAAACTTAATAGGACCGCTCCGGTACAACGGCGGCACGTTCAGTCCTCCGTTTGGCCTGCGCAGGAAGACGGTAGCGTATATGGCTTACATTATTTATATATGTTTAATGGACGAGGTCAAAGAAAAAGAATACACACAACAAGAAGTAAAGCCCGGCGAAATTCTTTTGATGTTGAAGGGACAAAAATAAATAACATTGGTGGTGACTCTGGCGTACACTGATACTGATAATCATAATAAATGCTTACAGCATTAAGTTGTGTTCTATCGAATGTATTATATAGGTATTTTTCCATCAGTAGCTACTTCTGCCAGCATTTTTCGTTGACAATATACACGTGAAAAAGATTCTCGGACCTAGTAGTGACCTAGTACGAGTCGGACTCACGCATGCGCACGAAGGGCTTCGTGCCATTATCTATTAATATAAAGCATCTACTTGTTGCCGAATACTACTTTAGCTATTTCCTCATAGATGGCGCCAGGATGTTGTTTTTGAAAATCACGTTTGCAGTATGGGAGCTTCCTTAAATACCTATTTATTTTATTCTATTTTTTTTTCGAAGTTTCGCTTCTTGTCTGTTGGTGTATTCCTTGGACGGGGTACTAACCCCGTAAATAAGTTTTTAAACCTTTGAATAAAACCCTGTAACTTAGTAAGGATCCACAAGTGATTTTAATTAAATGTTAATATTTTTAGCCCAGGATTCTATACAGTTGACATTTTTCATTATTAACGCCCTGTATAGACCATCGAGAGGGGCATAGGCTACTTATTTTCTATTTTTTCGTTTATAAGAATTGAAAACTAGTCCTATAGAACGGAAAACGGTTCATTGGACTAAATACAATAGACCAAGAATCGACCCTTTTTGGCTGCGAGGTAAAATCAACCACAATGTGAATAAAGGTCGATTCAAACACATCAGTCCCGTCACGTCACAGTTGTGGCGCCGAACCGAACAATCCGACATAAAAAATATTCTTTAATAGAAATATCCGGCGGCGTTCACATTTATCCGTTGCCGAACAGTTTCCAAGCAATAGGCTTCGACCCGCTTCTGTGACGGAACGGTACCGGTTCGGCGTCGGAGCTGTGGCGTGACTGATGTGTTTTATTTTCATTTTAAGACGTATATATTTTCAATTTTTTTATTCTCAAAATATTTGTTTCCTGTTTATGTTTTTTAGCTTGTTTCATAAATATTTTTTCAGAACTAAAAAGTGGGTCACTTGAAATCATTGAATGGGTCACTTGGCGACCCGCGGGTCATTGGTTACCGACATAGGATACTTTTCTTATTTTTTCTTTTATAACAATTGAATTTGTTATAAGCAATTGAACATGGGTCCTATAATATGGAAAGGGCTCCCACTGAAAACATATTTGATTGAATACCAAAGTCAACTAAATAATCAAAATTTTAATAAAACTCCAAATGTGTTTGATCCAAGTCACTTTCATCATATTGTGTCCTCCAACTAGGAATACCTACTTTTAGTACTTAGGGCAAATCCAATTAATAATTATAATTGCAGTATACAAAATTATGGCAATAACCGACATTATATTGCTGAAGAATCGCACAATTTAGGGAGCAACCATTAGTGCAAACCAGACGAAGTAAAAACCAAACCATCGGAAACACCGTTGTATTATTGAATTTCATGGTGAAGGTATATCATAAAATAAATACGTCTTAAATTCCATCAGACCAACAGACTAACGGATATATACCTATGGTCTTATCTTACACTGATAGGAACAACAAACAGCGATATGTGTAGTACTGAGGCCCTTTTCAATACAACAGGAAATTTCGCTGTTCATTTCAATTACATTTTAAAGTATTTGAGAGAGTACTTTTTATTTAACACCCTATTTGACATATTCCAATTATGTCATTTAATCTTTATTAAATAATTTTTGATGTAAATATTATTAGGTAGGTAGGTATATATATTTTAAATAGACGTTCCCAATTTGTTAAAACATAAGGTACGTAATAGTATTTTCAATTATTTTCTTTTATTAAACGTGATATTATAGTCTAAACGGAAATAAGTTCTCAAGTACAAAAACACATTGTAGGTACCTATAGAATTTATTTAATCTTATACCCAACTTCTCCTAATTCTCCAAATATCGCACTCCGCTACTGCTATTGCAAATTTGTCGCTTAGTAGAACTACCTACCTTTAGATTTGAAACAAAAATTGCCGGTCATGGCATGCCAATAGTTCCATAAATTCTCTACATTTAGTCTCTGCGTTCGTCACTTTAGGAATTATTATTATAAGTAACGAATCGCGCTGAATTGACTTTTCGCTAGATCGCGGTTTGATTTGCCAGTGATTTTATATTATTTAAAGAGTTAGTGTCTCGCCACAGAATCATTTGAAGTTGGATTAATTGTAGGATACCTGTACATCAACACACATTTTGTACTACATTTAAACCACAGTAAAAAACATGTCTACAATTGAAAACGGACAAACACGTAAGTTTTTCAAGTATATAAATTATTAAGTCATTTTTTTTAAAACATAAATTATTAGGTATTAAACTATTGAAAAAGTTATATTGAATTAAATTTATTATAAACTGCTAAGAATGACGGTTTTATGTGGTCCAATTCTTCGAATCGTACCTTAGAAACAGTGGCGTGACTTTCTTTATTATAATCTAAACCACTTTTAAAAATTTTTTCTTTTTACAAGTTCATTAATTTTTCGTTTTGTAATTCTAGTTAATGACTACAATAAAAATATGTGAAAAAATCAAGGTTATTATATGCAATATAAAAACAAAATTTTTTATGCAGGGGCGTAGCAAAATATTTTATGTTAAACTAAAATGTTCTCGAAAAAAGGTTAAGCTTCTTTTTCTAGTTTTAGTCTAATTAAAAAAAATGATATTCCAAATAATTTTTGAATCTATATTAGACATTTGAAAGGCAAACAGAGAGAACCGAGAACTATATAGGTGATTTTACATGAGGCCGATTCAAAGATATACTGTCAAGTGTCGACAGGTAAAAAGCGAACAAGTCTTCACAAAATAAAGAAAATACAGAACAGCGAAAATTCAAAATCTGCAAAGGTTTTAAATAAGAGATTTTTCTTATGTGACAAAATATTTGTAGTGGAAAAAACAAATGTTGATTATCACAAAAATTTTGTATATGGTGTCTATAACTCCTATAAGCGACACAAAACTTGTCGTATCGAGTTAAAACCCACGACGCAAAAAATATCAGTATTATTTTATTAACTCATTTTCGACAAGAGTGTCGCTTATCTCCTTTTGCCTTTCAAGCGTCGATATCTAAAATGTGAAATTGATTAGAATATTCACATGTATAAAAAATACAGCTACAATAGAAAATGATGTACATCACAAAAAGTAATCTCTTGAGGTATTTTTGAGATATTGTTTGTATGATGACTAGCAAAAACTAGTTAGATTGATAATGACATATACAAAAATTGATCTAAACTTGAATCCAGTGAGGTAGCGTAAATGTATTGAGTAAATAATTAACTTTTTTTAAAATTGAGCACTTGAATTTAAAATATTCGATTTATATATCACTCTTGGCAATCCTATATATAGCAAGATAATAATAATAATAATAACGTTTATTTGCAAAGAAAAAAGTTACAAGATAACAACACCAAATACAAAATATATAAATAAACAACATAAACCCACAATAATCCTAAAACTGTCCGTGGGAAAAATATTGTAAGATATTATCAAAGTCTATATATTCCACTTTGATATTGTCATATCAACATTTAGCTAATAAAACAAAATAGATAAAAACAAAGAAATAGCACAAATATTGGGTAGGTATACATTTAAATGCACCAAATCATTTGGAAAATAAAATATATCATTTCATTTCTATCCGGAATTCATCACGTGGAATATTGAATAAATGACTTTTCAGAAAGAATTTAAATCGACCAAAATATGTTGTAGTTGTTATTTCTAGTGGGAGAATATTAAAAACTCTAGGGGCCAGGTATGAATGACTTCTCTGTCCTATACTCTTAGCAGCAAAAGAAGTTTCAAATTTTTGCGCACTGTACCGGGTTGGGTGTACAAATGGTCAATATTTTGCAAAGTTTTTCTATTTTTAAATTGATTTACACAGAGAGAAAAAAAGTATAATTGTCTTATATCTAATAGTTTAGCCTCTAAATATAGCTGATCAGAAGAAAAAGTTCTGGTTTTACTTAACATTATTTTTAGTATATATTTTTGAATTATCTCTAATTTATGAAGATGTGTGGGTAATGCACTGCCCCAAGCTAGAATGCATGCCGTAACTTAATCTAGATTCTACCAACGCGAAGTACAATATCTTTAAATGGTTTATATCCAAAATAGGTTTTATACTTTTGAAACGATAAATTAGTGTTCTTAATGTCTTGACCATCTCATTAATATGAAGGTTCCAACGAAGATGCTGGTCGATCGTTATACCCAGATACTTTATAGAGTCTGTGGAAAGAAGATATGAATCTTGATCTTGCCGTGGTTCTCTCATAGTTAGAATGTTATAATTTGGTAATCCGTTTTTGTAACAAGCAAAAGGTAAATACTTTGATTTTTTTATATTAATTGTTAGTAATCTACTGTCGAACTATTTTTTAATTAGAACTAAGTCTTCTTCTGCGAAATTTTTAACCGAGGCCCATGAATTTCCTTCATAAAAAATAACGGTATCGTCAGCATAACTAATTATAGACCCTTATTTTCAACTTCAAAAGATTATTCACATAAATACTAAACAAAAATGGACCAAGCACCGTTCCTTGAGGAACCCCGTATTTAATAAGTAAACTCTTCACTTTTTACAGCGTTAACCTCTAGTTAGCAAATCTAAGATTTTTCCTCTAAAACCAATCTCTTCTAGTGACTCTAATAATTTTTCATGACTTACCGGAGTCAAAAGCTTTAGTCAAGTCTAAGAATACACATAAAGTAGATTTACTAGTATCTAATGCTTGATATATTTTTGATATAAGTGTAGAAATAGCGTCTTGAGTAGAAGTTTTAGTTTTAAAGCCGAATTGCATGTGTGATAGTTAGTTGAATTTTTTTGTATATGTGTCAAATCTGGTTTTTAAAATCTTTTCAAAAATTTTCGTGAAGTTACTAAAAGGATATCGGTCTATAGTTATTTATATCTGTCCTGTCACCACTTTTGAAAAGAGGTTTGACTGTAGCACATTTGAAGGCATTTGGGCACATACTGGTTTGAAATATTTTATTTATTAGAAAGGTGAGAGGCTCACAAATATGGTATGCTATTTCTTTTATAAGTTCTGCCTTTATTCCATCATTGCCGGGTGCTTTATTATTTTTTAGGCTCGCTATAGTTTCTAAAACTTCGGGTTTATTAGCTGGTCGCTAAAAGAACGAACATGCGGTGGGACATTTCTCTTCTACATAATTTGGTTTTTTAATATTATTTGCTAGTTTGGGCCCTATTTCAGTAAAAAACGAATTGAATAAATTTACTATTTCTTTTTTATCCGTGATCGTGGCATTATCATAATTTTTAATTTCTTTTATTTCACCTTGTTTTTGTTGATGGTTATTAAAATTCTTAACTACATTCCACAAGTTCTTAGGATTTGCTTGATTATCATTAATTTGTTTTTTGAAAAAGTCTGTTTTAGTTTTTTTCATTAATTGATCAAGGTGCTTTTTGTATAGGGCAAATTCAAGCTTGAGTTCCTCATTATCTGGATGTTTTCTCATTTTTTTATACAAAGCATCTCTCTTGTTAATAGAATTTACTAAGCCAGCAGTTATCCAACACTTCAATTTTCGGTTTTTGTGACCCTATTTTTGAAATCCTCTTTGTCAACTATATAGTGAACGTACGTAGTATTATTAAACTCTTGTAAGTTTGTGTTATGATTATTAGTATTTACAGTTATAGCTAAAGGAAAATGATCAGTTATTCTAGTTTCCAATACAAAAGGTAATATTTCATTTACATTGGCTTTTGTTTTTATAAAGACAAGATTTGCTCACTTCAACTTCCCTAGTAAACCTATTAATAGCTGACATAAAATTGTATTCATATAGTATATTTAAAAAATCCAAACTGATATCATTTTCCTCATCCAAATTGTCTATGTTGAAATCTCCGACAATAATATTATAATCAGCATTTTCGTTGGTCAAATTACTAACATAAGAGAAACCTGATGGCCTGTAGACTGAGGTGATTATTATTTTCTTGTCAAGATAACTATATTTAACTTTTATAACTTTACAATTATCTATCTCAATAATGTTTACTTGTTAGTTAAAAAGAGATATAAAGACAATAACACCATCATTTTGGTTACTCTTACCTTGGCTATATATTGTGTCATAATCAGTTTGCCAAGTTTCAGACAACACTATTACATCGAAATTGGTTGTTAACTGTTTGAGATATATTTTAAGTTGATCAAAATTTTTGTTTATACTTCTAATGTATATGTGAAAAAAATTTAAACAATTTGGTGAATTATTTTTTTAAATGTCGTTATAACTATTGACATTAACTAACGGAGTATGAATGGGTTTAAAATTGTGGTCTCTTATATATTGATTCATTTTACACAGTTTAGAAATTAAAAATTTAAAACAATAGAGGCACTTAACTGGATGAAAAAGAAGACAAAACCAGAAAAAAAAGAAAAAGATAAAAACAGTATTAAGAAAAGTATTTGTTACCGGATATGCTTTTTAGACGCGCAAATCTTTTTAGTGGGTTTTCAGTATTCGCTATAGTTGCGATTTTCCTTTTTGTTCCTCCAAATCGAAAGCTCTCTGTTTTATCACCTGCAGATAACGAGGTATGTATTTGCTAATGACTTCTCCTTTACTTCGCCTACTCTGTCCTCTATTTTACCAGTTCTTTTGTTAATTGGATTTTTAGTTGTTTCTATACCTATCAACTATTGGATTTTCTTTCAGTAAATCTTTATAGGTAAATGATTTTCCATTAACAACTAATACATTATTTTTTATAGTGGCATCAAAGTTGTTAGATCTTGCCTTTTGTACAAAAGTACGCAGGGTTTTTTGTTTTTCGTAGTCTTCATGGGTATAATCTTTAGATATAAATATTAGCTTTTTAGCATTGGTCAAAATTGCTATCTTCAATTTATAGTTGGACAGTTCTACCATTATAGTGGTCGTTCTTTTTCATTTATTTTCCGTCCAATTCGAATTGTATCTCTAATTTCTGACGGACCACAAGAAATTTCTAATTTTTCATTAATAATTTTTAAGACCTTTTCTGTATCATCATCCCTTTCTTCTTCTCTTAGCCCATAAACCACGATATTGTACTTTTTTTTTTTCTTTCTATTGCACTTACTCCATTTTTAAGATGTTCTATTTCTTATTTTAAAATTTTATTCTCGCTGCTTACTAATTCCAGTTGTTCGACCAAGTCGCTTTTTATTATTCTAATTTTGTTCCTTATTTCTTCTTGTATTTCCTTATTCTGCTTATGATGCTCTTGATTGGTTTTAATCACGCCCTGTATTAGTTCAAAGATGTCCTTATTTGATATATCATTTTCTTCTTCAAGCCATGAAAACGTTGAAGCAGTGAACACTTCGCGTCACTTAGAGAATCTGCTGAGGATGTCGGTATATTGGTTGGGTCATGCCATGCAATTTTTTGGGTGTTAAACGTGTCAGCGAAGTTTGTTCTGAAATTGCTCAATTTTGAACAAAACAACCCTCGCATGCATGATGATCTTGGTTTGCTCAAAAGATTTATAAGAAGTGACAAAACATGGATATGTAGTTATGACGTCAAAACCAGTACAGTCATATCCCAGAGGATTTAGTCCGAAGAGCCAAGATCGAAAAAAAATAGGTTATTGCACTGGTAGATTTTGCTCCAAAGGAATCCCGATCATTAATATCCCATACACTAAAACATCATGTGGAATACAAATTATTTGATATTTTTCTCGAGAAGCCCCCTAAATTGGAATGTTTTCATAGCGGGTTATTTTGGCTTGGGATATTTCTTTCTGGGATTTTCAGACCGTACACCTAGATATACCTAAGCTGAACTAGGTACCCATAGCTCTTAGACATAAGATACGTCTTGTCTTTTCAACTTTTTTAGTTGTATATATAACAAGGATAAAGATAAATTAATTTTTTTCAATATTCTTCAATTTGAAAAAAAATATAATTTTAATCGCTAGCTTATCCTCGCCGAATTAATTAATTGCCATTGTTAATTATTTGGGAAAATATTTTTGTTTCATTAAATTGATTTGTTAAATTACCTTATCGGTACCCCGATAAGTACCACTATGATCCGACATCTAAATTTCGTGACCTTGTAAAATCCTACTCCAAAAAATTCAAATGTATAAGCAATTAACATATTAATACTTTGCTTGCAAAGACTATCAAAAAATCTGATGTCTAGATTAATGGTTTGATTTAGATAAGGAGGGATACAAAATTTAACATTGTAAAATATAATTATTTGAGACTATATACCTAATGTCCCAAAAAGTATACAGGAAACTTAAAAAATAATAAATTAAATTACCTATTGCAATATGTGCGTGTGAAATAGGGGTATTTGTATGCCAATTAGCTATTAACTTATATAAATAAATAAATCCCTGCCACGAGCGGCTGTGAGGTAATTTTTGGAGACTGGTTTAAACGAACCGTCCAAGAATTATTCGAATTGCGAATTGGTTTGTTTTCCCCCTTTCAAAGTTATAAAATTTTTACGGTAGGTGTCGCACCCTTTGCTCGTTTTCGCGAATTCTTTATGTATTTTGGGGTGACATTCACTGAGACCTAAAAGATCTATTGTGCCCCCTTACTTCTACTTAGTTTCTGAGGAGAGTCTCAGAAACTAGTAGCTACTTTAGTCCTATTTCCCGGGGGAATTCTAGGATATCTGCAGGCTTCAACTTAGGTAAATGTTCCTCATCTATTCAGTAATCTCCCAGGTGCTGGTCACTAGGATTCTGAAGTGCTGTGCAGTTAGATAGTATGTGGATGGAGGTTTCTTCTTCCATGCCACAAAATCTACATTCTGCTTCCTCCACTATTTTGAGCTTTTTCAGGTGCCCATTCAGGCGACAATATCCCGTTAGGATCCCTGTTAAAACTCTTAGCGCAGTTTTACTTTGACTTATACATTTGATCTCTCAACAGGCTGAAGTCACCCAGGAGAATCTTTGATTGTCTAGCCCTACTAGATCTTTCCAATGGTCAGATCTTCTCTTTTTCTCGGCTTTACCTATTTCTTCCATAATTACATTGGAGCTGATTCCGCAAAAGGGCTCAGGCACCGAAAAGGGTATTTCATAGTCCCCCCTCTTTGCTGCTTCATCTGCTATTTCATTTTCTTCTATTCCAGTGTTCCCTGGAATCCACAGTAAGGTGGCCTAGTTTTTCTAGGCATTCCCACACCATTTTGGAACTGATTTCACAAGAGCTCAGTGCTCTAATGGCTGCTTGACTATCCGACATTATGATAATCCTTTGCCTTCTGTATCCTTTATCAATATATTGAACTGGGCGCACTTTCTTATGGCGTGAATTTCCGCTTGAAAGATAATTGGGGTTTTTCCCAAGCTTTCAGAGTGTTTGGTTCCTGGCCCGAACAGTCCTATCCCAGTTCCTTTTATTGCTTTGGAGCCGTCTGTGTACCATTGAATGGCATTATTTCCAAATCTGGTAAGGGTATTTGGATTCCATTCCTACTTGTTGCTTAACTCTGTCACGAATTTCTTTGAAGTTATACTATTTCTTCATACCGTCATGTGGCATGTCCCAGGTTGTCTGATTTCTAAGAAGTGAGGAGCTGTTTCTTTAAATATTCCCTCTACTTAGTCCATATCTTGTTCTTTCTGAAATACTTTCCACCACCATATTATGTAGTGGTGAGAGGTTCAGAATCAGAATCACTTCCATGGTTGCCGTTGGGCATGTTCTCATTGCTCCTGTAATGCATATACAGGCTAGTCTTTGAATTTTGGAGAGGTTTTCTCTCGTCGTCAGTAGGCTAGTTCAAAGATTATATGGCTAGTTCTACTACTCCACGCAGTGGCTCCATAAGTGATAATTGGTCTCACTATGGCAGTGTACAACCAGCTTAGGTTAGGATTAGCATAGAATGGAAAAGGTCATTCCAAATTTAGTTCGATTGTGTGGTACAGATCATAGATAACATAAAACGTACAGATTATCTGTGTGCTACACGGAAATTTTTTTACGAAGTAAAATTGTTCGTTCTGTGGTTAAACATAGAAACGTCAAGATCGTAAATCATAACCTACCTTAATTTGTAATGTCATTAGTCTATCTAAGTCATTGAAATAGTTATTGAAATGTAATTGAAAGTCATCTTTAGTTTAGAAACAAAACTGTATTTAAAGATTCAACCTTCAATTGAGAAATCTTTGCATATTGCAATTTCATCCATAACAGCTTGAACAATCCAAGACTCCCTTTCAAAAAGTCGATTATTACTATCCAAAATGTTTCGGAAACCATACGTAACCGAATTAGAAGGTAGTTTTTGCATATTTTGATTATAAATACATTATTATTCAATTTTTTTCCAGAATCCAAAAATGCCGAATTATGTCTGTCTTTGTACAGAAATTCCATGAAATCCACAGCTATGGATCGAGGCGGAACCCATTTTGATGGCCAGTATCCTCATGTTTTTGTTACACTTGGTGCTTCTGTAAGTAATTTTAGTAAAATTAATTTAGAACATTTTAAGTGTCCTTCTTTTTGTGCAATTTGTAATTAGATAAGTTAGGCTGCTTCTAAAACCATTTTCTTGTATGTATCTGTAAGTACTTAATAACATTCAATTGAATTTTTTTTGAATAACTGTTACTTATATTGTGGTTAATGTTACTAAATTGTTCTCACTCCAGAACTGTTCAGCTAGGGATAGAAATAGCTTTAACAAAAAATAACATGAAGTACTAAATGTTTTTTAATTCCACCTACGTGAAATACCATCTATTCATTTCTATATTTTAGTGTGCCCTTTGTGGAACACCCATATTTGAAAAAGTAAACTTTTTGTAAATAATTTCCAGTATGTATGTTTATTGGATTGAGATTCACTGAGACCTAAAAGATCAATTGCACCCCTTTCTTCTGCTCAGTTCCTGAGGAAAGTCTCAGTTCCTGAGGAAAGTCTCAGTTCCTTTAGTTCTGTTTCCTGGGGTGACTTTGGTATATAGTTGGCTTTAGTTTAGATAAATGTCTCTCTTCTATCTAGCAGTATCCTAGGTGTTGAGCCCTAAGATTCTGTTTTGCTATGTATTCTTCAAGTATGTGAATGGAGGTTTTTGAGATACTTTTCATGTGCATTTTTTTCTTTCAGGGTGATTTGGCTCGCAAAAAAATTTACCCAACTCTATGGTGGCTATTCAGAGATAATGTACTACCTCTTAATACCATTTTTTATGGTTATGCAAGAAGTAAAACTTCTGTGAATGAAATTCGGCAAAAATGTGAGCCATATATGAAAGTTAAACCAAGTGAACAAGAGAAATATGAAGAGTTTTGGAAAATAAATCACTACATGTCTGGCCAGTACACTTCTAGAACTGATTTTGAATTATTAAACAAAGAAATTGAACAGTTTGAAAAGGGCCCAATTGCAAACAGATTATTTTATTTAGCACTACCACCATCAGTATATGAAGATGTTACAGTTCATATTAAAAATAATTGTATGGGACAAAAGTAAGTACCTTTATATTTTCAAAAATTACTCCTCATCTATTAAAGTTGGCAGATTTATAAATATGTAACTTATTTTCTCATATATTTTATATTTAAATATATGCATGATGACAGTCACTAAGAACAACTGATTATTTGAAATAATTGTACAGATTACAAATATTCTAAAGCAATCATTTATTTTTACATTGCAATTGTGATTATATTTATTTTGGTAAAAATATAAATACAAAAGATGACATCCGCTATCATAGCTAAAACACCAACATTTTGTATATTATTTGAACTTTTATCATATTTTCTGGTTTTGCTTTGTTTAAATGATATTTACATGTTATAAAATCCATGAGTATCAATCAAAAAAATTTAAATTGATAATCAAAATAAATTTTTAATTTGCAAACAGTGAAATATTTTTGAAGTATTTACAGATGTTTGATGTCATAAAGATAGAGACGTCATTACTATTCTAACGTTTTGGTACAAAATTTGAATTGTATTTTTAAAACGTACATTTCTTCTTTAAAACCCTTATTTTTTCAAGAAACATGAAACATTTATTTTTGGTATACTATATATTATGCATACAAACGTTGTAAAGCAATTTCTCTAATTCTAATTGAAAATGTTAAGTTCCTAAAAGTCACAAATATGTATTCTCAAATTTAATTTAGGACACAAATATGTATTCACAAATTTAATCTCAGACACAATTATGTATTCTCAAATTTAATTTAAAAATCCATATTAATATACAATACCGTACCACTGCTAATAACCCTTAGTGGTTGATGCAGCTTAAATCGAATAAAAAAAAATTTTTAATTCGGTCATCATGCCTATTGTTTCAGATATCCTAATCATATTGCATAATCAACTGTTGAGTTTAAAAAAAATTCAGACCTTCTATTTTTCATCATAATATCAATAATTAGCTTTTGATGTTGAGCCAAATGATATTAATTGATATATAATTCAAAATTTTGAGATTAGATAAGAATGCTACTTGAAAACAAAATAGTATAAAAATAAAGATAAATATTTCTCATTGTCTTAATTCAATTGAGATTTTCAATAGAAGTAGTAGACGTTATTATTTTTGGTAGTACACAAGCAAATTGCTCCATATGTCGAATCCAATATACAAACAGTAATAAAATTTTTATATCTTGAGATAAGGTTAATATTCCAAGCAATTGTCCTCTACTTTGAATTTTTTCAAAAAATTTCCCAATTTTTTAGGAGCTACCTTGTATTTTCATTAACTATTCATAGGTTAAAAAAATTGAGGCAGGCAGTCGGATCTAAGAATAAAATCTACTCCACAAAATAGTCTACAATATTTTTTCCAGATGTCTAATAGTGTTTCAGCTGATGAACTGAATGAATATAGGAACTAATTAATTGTTTCAACCCTTGCTATGTGGAATCTTTCCATAGTTATCAAATAGTTTCTCAATTAAATTCCTTTGTCAAGATTACTATGAATTACTCATAATGATGTGAAACCTGTCATACAGATTCAAAATGTGCACCTCTGGTTAAAATACATGCATCTGTTTGACTTCTTATGGATTGCTGAAGAGGTTTGAAAAAGCTTGGAGTTATGTAAATGAGTGATAATAAATATCCCAACACACAAAAATTCAGAGGATTGTGCTTAGGTGACCTTGGGGGGCCATGAGTCTGGATATCCTCATTTCATGGATTGATTAACATGTTCAACAATAGAATAAAAAACAGATAAAAATCTAGTGATATTGGTTTGTTTAATAATTTCTGTGAAGTTTAATTGCTCTACCTTATATAATATTAATATTTTCTGTGCTGAAGCTTATTTTTACCAGGTTTCCTCATAATCTAGAGAGCAAACCAACCAAAATATTGTTTTTTTAATCAGTGCAATTAGAAAATCAAGAAAGGTCACCATTGTTTAGCGATTCGACCATATTATCACTAGTTAAGCTATCATTTTTGAATCATTTGTTGAGGCTGTGCTTATTACAGGGTCAAGTGTTACAAAAAACAAAAAAATGCGATAATTTTTTCAGTTTTGCAAAGATGTTAAATGCTGCGTATTTATTTTAATTTTCGAGTGCCTTATTGCTAAAAGAGTTAGATCAGGCTAAGTTTACACTGGGTGTATAATGTAACAGTTTATAGACTGGAAGCTTATACTGTAAAGTATCATAACTTTTCTATTAGTGTTCTCCTATCTGTTGATTATATAGTTTTTTTTCCATGTAGAATTTGGCATTTTTTTTTTCTTTTTTGTGTTTGGGAGCCGTTCTGATGCCGGGAGCACTGCGACCTGTTGGCTTATTGTACTCTACTCCCACCTTCGAGTAGACGATATAGGTCCATTGGATGTGTGTCATATACTTCGGTTGGTACATTGGCTTCTCCGAAGATTGTTTGTTTCCTCGAGTCCAGTGCCTCACAGTCAGATAAGATGTGGGTTACGGTCTCGGTCTCCATGCCACAAAGTCTGCAGCTGAGGTCTCCGTTATATAACCCTATTTTATGCAGGTGATCTTTTACCGGGGTATGACCCGTTAAATAACCTGTCATAATTCTTAACTTATTCCTACTGATATTCAGTAGTTCTTCGGCCCGTTTTACACATGTGTCACCTATGAAGGTTTTACTGTGTACCTGCTTTGGAGTGTTCATCCACTGAAGTTTATGTTGGCTTTGTACCCATTTTTGTATTTGCCCTCGGACTACCTTCTTTGTGGTCCCAGGAGCTGGTTCTGGTCCAACATGCTGTTGCTGAACCTCTTCTCGCGAGTTCAGCTTGTTGATTTCCAGAGATACCGTTATATCCCGGCACCCACACTAATCTTACTTTAATGTGGTCTGCTAGTTCATTCAGTTCTTTCTGGCATTCTTCTACCAGTCTGGATGTTACCTTGCAGCTGTTTAAAGCTGCAAGGGCTGCCTGGCTCTCAGTTAGTATGTTTATCCTATGAGTGTCAGTCCTATATTTGTTAATTCTGACACATTCTAGGATAGCATAAATCTCTGCCTGAAATACAGAGGTATGTTCTCCTAGTGAAACGGAGCATCTCGTGTTTCTCATTTCACTGTAGACACCTGCTCTGTCCCTTCCTCACTCTGTGTACCAGGTCTCTCCTCGGAGAAGCTTCAGTCTGCTTGGGTCATGCCAGTCCTTTCTGTTAGGTATTTTTACCTCATATTTGGGACTGGGGAGAAGTTTAGTGGCCATATAGTCTGTTTTCATATCTAAAATGGCTCCGCTTATGATGTCCTTAATGGATATGTGTTAATTTTGTTGCTCAGGTTATTTTGCTGCCTAAATAGCCCATCCTTGCTTCCCCCATTATCACGAAGTGTTATGGAGGAAGGTCGAATAAGGTTTCTAGTGCTGCCGTTGGCGTGCGTCTCATGCACCGTGCAATACTGAGACAAGCAAGTCTTTGCACCTTGCCTAGTCTCATCATTGCGTTCTTTTGTGTCGTCTTTGTCCACCAGACCAAAGACGCTTATGGCACATATGTTGGTATAATGACAAATGATGAATTTTGTGTGCCTACCTTTACAAATTAAGAATTTTTATTACTGACTCTAGGGACGATATTCCCTTCCCACCTGTATATTATGGTGACTAGTACACGCATATTGGTTTGTTGGACCTATTCGTTTCCTGTCTTTCCGTTCAGGTCGATGTGTCTTGACGTAACATGAAGATGGTAGCATGTTATATCGGCGCAGAGATCCCCATGCTTTTCAAGCCTTATGGTTAAAAACTGGCCAGATCTGTTTACTTTATAATCTTACAGATTTTTGAAACCTTATTGGAAAATAACATAAAAGGTCTAATACCAAAGTTGAATTTATTGACAAGTGATAATATATTTATTATTTATGTGGTTGATTCATAACGTGAATATTTCTAACATTTCTTAAATGATAAAATAACTGACGTTTATCTCAGACAAATCTTATGAAGTGTTCTATAATAAAATCATAAGCAAAATAATATCGATTTAGCTTCTCAGTGACACAATAGTCCAATAGGCATGCTACTATTTTCGTGGAATGTGAGACTTAATTGTTTCTAACAATGTGTAAATTGTTCTTAAACCCTAAATCATTAATTATTTATAACAAAATTTTAAATTCATATATGCTAGCGTCACTCAATATGAAGTAGTGTAAAAGAGTCTAAGGTCAATATTATCTGTAAAGTAACGAATACGTTGATTCTTGACTAAACAAACAATGTTAATTAAAAATCCCAAACTTTCATTTTTATTTATTGTTATTTCTCGTGACATTTAAATGCACACAAACATTGTAAAATCGGATTAATGAGCAATGGGTAGATAAACCAAACCATATACATATTTCATATTTATTTTAATTTCAAAATAAATTGGTACAAATTGTCGTTCAAGGACCAATTGCCATAGTCAGTGAATAAAATTGATTTCCAAGAATATACATAATTTTGCATTTTTTGTCTGGCCTGATTCCATATGGTACAGGATCCTACGATAGGTCAATCTAATTAACTGATGAAAAGTATGTTTAATCAAATATTATTTATTGTGCGATTGTATTGCCTATTAAAATATTGCATGGATATTCTTGAACAAAACAAACTAAAATAATGTTTGCCCATGTCTCATTTTATTGTTTACCAAAAGAATTTGATAGAAACCGAAATGATCAAGCAAAAGGAACATGTTGAAGTTGTATTGGCGACTTTTTTTCTTTTCCTTCTTAACGGGCAGCATTTTTCAGTTTCCTGTATGGTTACATCTATGTGTAGCGATAATCCTAAAGGACTTGATGATTATACCCGACATGCTATCACTTTTCCAAACCATACTGTTACATACAAAATTACATGACTTTTGACACTGGGTTGGTTATTCATAATTGATAAAACGCCTTGCAGTTTTTATTAAATAGCAGAATAAATAGCATTCTACATTTTATAATAGGATAATTCATAGATGGCCTTGTGCCAAATGTTGTAGTTTTCTTCCAATGTCTTTAGTTCTTCCGGATATTCAGCTGTTGTTGCCTCCGAAAAACCGTTCCAAAGAATATTACTTGGAATTTGAAAATCGAGGCAGCAAAAATATGTGGAGCATTGGACAATTTTTTTGGTTTGGAGTGGTACATTCCACTGAACTTTCAACCTACCTATATATACAGCTATCATGACATTAGACAGCACCATACAGCTGCATCCATTATCTTCGGCACGTCAGTTCAGCCAGCATGAAGATCCTCTAATGCCAACATAACTATAATTTCTTCAATAAATCAAATTTATTAATTTGTGTAATTGTGTTTCAGGGGATGGACCCGAATAATAATAGAAAAACCCTTCGGGCGTGATTTAGAAACTTCGAATAAACTTTCGGCGCATTTGAATCAACTTTTTACTGAAAGCCAACTATACCGAATAGATCATTATTTAGGTAAAGAAATGGTACAGAATCTGATGACGCTCCGTTTTGGAAATCGAATTTTCAACCCCACTTGGAACAGCGATCATATAGCTTCAATTCAAATAAGTTTTAAAGAACCTTTCGGGACTGAAGGAAGAGGTGGATATTTTGATGAATTTGGTATTATTAGAGATATTATGCAGAACCACATTCTACAAATTTTAACGCTTGTTGCTATGGAGAAGCCTGCGTCTATACAACCAGATGATATAAGAAACGAAAAGGTTAACATTTACATTCATTTAGTTAAAGGTGTCATATTCCATCAACTGTTCTTATACCTTATAGAAAGTAATATTTATTTTCCTTTTATAAAACATTTCAGCAGGCTGTGGCGAATTTTTTTTTCTAGCTACACGATTTACATACTCGTATTCAAACTGATTTTAATTCTGGGCTGCAACAAGAAAAAAGTTACTTGTTCCAGTTGCCAATAGGTATGTTGTGAAGATGGAGTTTGGCATGTAAATGTGGTTGTGTGTTAATCGTTACAATGAAAGTGGAGTTGTTACAGAACATCCCTTAACAATTCAAAAATCGTCCTGTTCAACAAATAGTGTAAATTCGAGGAGGTGGATATATTTTCAACAATTTACATTGGGAATTTCAAAACCAGATAGCACCTTTATTTTTTGGAATTTGTCATTTGTGCTTAAGATTTTAGTTTTTTAACGCTTTTTAGCACATGTAAATATAATTCATTAATTAAAAATAAATTAGGCTGTGTATCATCTTTGAGTAATAATTTACCAAGTATATAATCTGGATTTATTTTTTAGGTAAAAGTATTGAGGAATATCCCTCCAATTCAACTTAAAGACGTAGTTTTAGGCCAATATATAGGAAATCCTCAAGGTGAAGGCGAAGCTAAATTAGGATATTTAGACGATCCTACCGTTCCAAAGGACTCTGTTACCCCAACATATGCATTAGCTGTTCTTCATATAAATAACGAAAGATGGGAAGGAGTGCCTTTTATACTTAGATGTGGAAAAGGTACAGTATGACATGCATATAAAGCAAACATTTTCAAACACCCAGTACCTACAGTGAAAACAGTTTTTTTTAATTCACATGAATTGTTTAATTTTAGCTTTGAATGAAAGAAAAGCTGAAGTGAGAATACAATTTAAAAATGTTCCTGGTGATATTTTTGATGGCAAACCTAAGAGAAATGAATTGGTAATTCGTGTTCAACCTGGAGAGGCGTTATATGTTAAACTTATGGTCAAGACTCCAGGTATGGCTTTTGATATGGAAGAAACAGAGCTAGACCTCACTTATAGCAACAGATATGCGGTATGTTAATCAGAGTCTTTTCTCAGTTTTTGAATTGCCTTTTTCATAATCTTGAAACCTTTCTTGATACTTTTGAAAACATTTTCTTTGTTTTTTTATTAAATTAACGTGTCTCGACTACCGAGATCATTGACACAATGACATTGAATACACAGTGAACATATTGTAATATTACATTACATTTTATAGTCCATTGAGTATTTCAACAAGTTTGTGTGGTTCTCAGCTTCATTTAAAATTATATACAGGTTGTCTTCCAGGTGATTTTGATTTCTTTTTAAAGTATAATGGGCACATTCTGTCAGGATATGTTTGGTAGTTGAGGTAGCCATGTGTTAGCTTAGTATGTCCAATCCTTAGTCTTCTTAAAATGACTTTATTTTTCCTGGACCCGTATCTTTGAACATTCGACTATTCGCGAGAACGTCGAATGGATTTTGTTCGTACAAATGATTTCACACGAATCGAACGGTACTCGAAAATTCAAATAGCAATATCTTCCAAACACAGTGGCGAACAGCTTTGTAGATCTTATGTGTCATTTTTTAGGTAAAGTGTACTGTATAATTGTGTGAAAGTGGTTTAAAAAGCACGTGAGAGGAAGAAGGTTACATGTAGCTTTTGGTTCATTTTTATTCTGTAAAGGCAATATGAAGTTGAAATTGGCCCAAAAGGATATTCTCTTGGAATTCATCACGGGCAGTTTCTTTATCCACCCTATATAATTCCAAGAATTGCCGATCATTTAATGTAAAAGGATATTTTCTATCAGAAAACCTTCTTGTCGTATCTTCATCCATTTCCTCAGCATCTTGCATATCATCAATAATTATTTGATGCATAAAAGCTTCATCTGCGTTAATTTTTCTTCAGTAGTATTATTTAACAAAAAACTTAGTATAATATCGCTATGATTTCTGACACGCTATATCCACAGCAGGTTATGTTTGATATTTATTTGTTTTTGTTTTTCTAACGTTCTGCGCAAGACTCTATTCGCTTACTCCCATGTGGGACTAATACTACTGATAAATTAATTCGTTTGCAAGTCGAACATTCGAGATTTCGAAGATACTGCTCGAATAAAACAAATCCATTCCCATCACATGAAATACGTGGGAGCATTTAGTCGAACGGGAGTTTCGATGTTATCCCTCAAATTTGCTCTTTACGATGATGATGTTTTTTATTTAAATTTTCCAAAATTAATAACAAAAACATGGTACAGAGACTATTATCAAAGGAAGTGGAGAACAAGTATATGTGATTTGTAAGCAGAGATTGATAAAGTAGTTGTCACGTTTAAAAAATATATTGAATGAGATCCTGAAAATTGATCATTTAGATTCTTCAATTAAAACTTGCCGATGTGTGTTAAATGCTACCTTGTACTAATTTGTGCATTTCTGTTACAGAATGTAAAACTTCCGGATGCATATGAACGTTTAATTTTAGATGTGTTCTGTGGTTCCCAAATGCATTTTGTTCGTTCTGATGAATTGAGTGAGGCGTGGAGAATTTTCACTCCCTTATTGCATCATATTGAAAACGAAAAAGTGAAACCTATACCATACAAGTAAGTTTTTTTGCTCCAGTCTCATAACGTAATAGTCTAGTAGGGAAGTGAGTTTTCTGCGAAAAATAGTTCTGATGATTTTAAAAATATGGGGTTTGGTTTTTTGGATTCAGAATTAAATTCTGAGTAATGAGAATTTTTGAATTTTTTTGCCAAGAAAAATTGGAGGAGAAAATTTCAGAAGGACAAGTCCCGACTCCCGAAATTGTAACTCCATTATTTATAATTTTAAATTGACGTTGAAAATACCGCTCCGCGCGGCCGTTTTGCAGCTGCGGCGTCACCGCCAAGCCAACAGCATCACAAAATAATTTTTTTTTAATATTTGTTATGAATCAAAAAATTTGAATAAATTACAGTTTTATTCAGAGACTTGAAGGAATATAGTCCAGTAGACAAAAAATTTTTCACTTCATTTTTGTTAAAGTTGTTCAATTGTTAATTAACTAATTTTTTGTGGACTTTAAAAAACTGAAAATCAGTTCTAAAAGTTTAAATAAAGTACATAAATTTTTTTTTAATTCTGGGAGGTTTTCTTATTGAATCAATAAACAAAATTCCGTTAAAAAAGTTGAAAAAGTTTTTTCATTTGTTTATTATTATTTTTTTAAGTTAACAAAAAATGAAAAATCCATATTATGCTATTAAAAATTTTTTTTTTTATATATTTTTTATTTCACCTGGTTTTTTATTTATTTTTTGCATCTTATTTCATTACTAAAAAATTTTTTGCGTTATTTGTTAATAAATTTGTTATAAACAAATAGACTATTTTAATATTTAAAAATTTTTTTTTTGCCATTCTGTTGTATTGGTCAAATAATGAAATTTAAAAAAAAATCTTTCTTTTTATTTATCACCCTTTTGAATTATTAATTAAGAAATCATTTTTTTTTAAATTCATCATTTGCTATCCTCATTAGAATTCCAAAAAAACAATTTTTGCAACGCAATTTTCATTGTTTTTTTAATAAACAATTTGTTATAAACAAACTCTGAACCTATTTTTTTTTCGTTACAAAAAAAATAAATACAGCCATGTGCTTCAAAGTATTTAAAAAAATTTTGTTTTATTTTTTATTCGATTTTTAAATATTTAACATACTCACTGTGGAACCCGGCACCTATCTTATCAACTTTCTTGGACATTCAAGACAATATTTTTGATAATTAATTATTCTACTTTAATCATCTTCATATCTATAACGGTTTTATTTTCATACGCATTTGTTTACTAAAAAATACATGATTTTCATCTTAGAATATTTATATCTCGGTTACTATAGAAGTTACGGCTGTTATCATTCAATATAATTTTGAAGACTTACTATCAGACTACTCAAAAACTTTTTTTTTAACTTTTTACTCCATTTGTTTATTAGTTATTTGTTATTTACATTTTTATAAGATTAAATTAATGGCCTTGGGGTTAAATGTATTTCAAGTATGAATAATAGAGATACTTACTGGTTCTCGTCTTCATTGTTTATAATTATACATTTTTTATATATAGTTCTAATAAATATACATCAAAATTTAATTGATATGAAGACGATTAAAATTAAATCAAGTAGAATCATTAATTATCAAAAATATTGTCTTGAATTTCCAACACCGTATCATCAATAGTTTAAAAGTTATAGCAATTTGAAAGTTGATAAGATAGGTGCCGGGTTCCACAGTGAGTATGTTAAATATTTAAAAATCAAATAAAAAATAGAACAAAATTTTTTGAAATACTTTGATGCACATGACTGTATTTATTATTTTTTTTTGTAACGGAAAAAAATAGGTTCAGAATTTGTTTATAACAAATTGTTTATTAAATAAACAATGAAAATTGCGTTGCCAAATTTTTTTTTTTTGGAATTCTAATGATAGCAAATGATGAATTTAGAAAAAAAAAAACGATTTCTTAATTAATAATTCAAAGGGGTGATAAATAAAAAAAAAGATTATAAACAATTAAAAATGTTTTTAAGAAAATTTTTTTTTTTAAATTCATTATTTGACCAATACAACAGAATGGCAAAAACAAAATTTTTTTGAATATTAAAATAGTCTATTTGTTTATAACAAATTTATAAACAAATAACACAAAAAATTTTTTAGTAATGAAATAAGATGCAAAAAATAAATAAAAAACCAGCTGAAATAAAAAATATAAAAAAAAATTGTAATTACATAATATGGATTTTTCATTTTTTGTTAACTGAAAAAAATAATAATAAACAAATGAAAAACCTTTTTCAACTTTTTTAACGGAATTTTGTTTATTGAGTCAATAAGAAAACCTACCAGAATTCAAAAAATTTTTAGGTACTTTATTTAAACTTTTAGAACTGATTTTCAGTTCCACAAAAAATTAGTTAATTAACAATTGAATAACTTTAACAAAAATGAAGTGAAAAATTTTTTGTCTACTGGACTATATTCCTTCAAGTCTCGTAATTTATTCAAATTTTTTAATTCATAACAAATATTAAAAAAAAATTATTTTGTGATGCTCTGTTGGCTTGGCGGTGACGCCGCAGCTCCAAAACGGCCGCGCGGAGCGCTATTTTCAACGTCAATTTAAAATTATAAATAATGGAGTTACAGTTTCGGGAGTCGGGACTTTTCCTTCTGAAATTTTCTCCTCTTTTAGAATCTTTTTTCAAAAAGACGCAAGTTATAACCAAAAAACGGAGACCCTCATTTTCTCTATACGTTTTTTGTTTATAATTACAATTTTTCTTGGCAAAAAAATTCAAAAATTCCCATTACTCAGAATTTAATTATGAATCCAAAAAACCAAACCACATATTTTTAAAATCATCAGAACTATTTTTCGCAGAAAACTCACTTCCCTACTAGACTATAACTGGAATTCGTAAATTTCACAAAATCAATTAATAAGTTTGCTTTTTAAATATCCCAAAGTTCGATGTGGATAAATAAACCAGACAACTGTAGTGGACAGATTGTCTGGTTGAGGTAGCAGTAGCTCTGGGACCAAAGATAACCTATAATGCTTAATTGTAATCCAACCCATCATTTTGCTTTCCATTAACATTAAGGATTCCGGAATAGTTGGAGCAGAATAGCAAGAGGTTTGCCCTATTCAAACACCGCTCAAGCTTACCAATCAATTTAATAAGAATGTGCCTATCACCATAAAAACCAAAAAGAAAAATGGATACTTGAAAATCCAATTTTAAAATTTATTATTGCATGTATGAAGGAAAACTTTAATTTCCAGATACGGAAGTCGAGGCCCGAAAGAAGCTGATGATTTGTTATTAAATAACAACTTCCATTATACAGGTTCATATGTATGGAAACCCAAAATGTAATTTAAAATATACGAAACAGTATAACTGAAGACAATACATATTTCATTCCTATTTTTTTTTTTGAATTTTTTAGAGGTTATTATATATTATCAAATTGTTATTGTTTAAGGAAATTGTTGGCAATAAAATATTTTATCTAATTTTCTCGAATATTTTTCAATGTGATCCTTATTTTTTTAGAAATAATAACTGACGTGCTGTAGTAAAATTCTGTGTGATGTTTATATTTACATGTATTACACTATCCAAGTTGTAATAAATTGTCAGTATTTAGTTGCAATTGTACATTCTACAGATGTTAGCAATACGAGGTTATTTACAGAAGGTAGGTATCGATTACACCAAGATTTGCTCATCGTTTGTAATATCAACGAACATTAACAAGACAAGAAGGATCACTTTAAGCTCCTCCCCTCGTTATGCCTATCTCGCTCGAATATCGGATGCTACTGTGTATAGACCACCGTAAGTCTCCTACGCGCGATATGCATAAACAGGTTGTCCGTCGTAGGGATATGTAAAGAAATATACCAGTTGTCTTTTTGAGTGAGCGAATTTTCCTTTAGAAATAAAATAAACATTTACGTACTTAGTGTTTGGTTCCGCAAACAGAATGATGGAAAGGCAACATACGTGGAAAAATGTATAAACAATACTATGCACTTTATAAATGGCTGGAAAATTACTATTACCTCTGCTCTGTCTTTATGGGAAACCTTAAAATGCAGGAATTATTCATTTCTTTCAACAAGGAACCTTAATCAGGATTGCATTGAATATTTTTTTGGTCTGGTAAGAAATTGTTGCGGAAACTCGAGAAATCCAATCCCAATTCAATTTTGTAGGGCATTCAAAAAATTATTTTCTATAAAATATTTTAATGAGGTTGAAGGTGCCAATTGTATTAAAGATATTAATACAGATTTGCTCAATGTAACTCCTGATATGCTAGAAGAATATAAAAATATCGATGTACCTATATTGACAAATAATAGCTCTTTAACAGTTTTCACATTCGACTAAAGAAATCTTTCAAGTACGGATGGCAATGCTATACATTTCTGGCTATCTATTAAGGAAATGTTTGCTGCAACACTCTTGTAGTGCTTGCACAAAGTATAATGATGAAAAGACATTACCAAAAGAAGCGGCTATATTTTTAGAACATAAAGCATATTCGACTTCTAAAAACTATGGAGGTCTGAATGAACCTCTTAGTAATATTGTAGAATATGTTAAACAACTCGAAATAATCTTTGTCGAAAATTTTAATAAAATTAGTTGTCACGAGAACGTTGGAGCGACCCTTAGAAATTTTTTTTTCAACTCATTTGGTTAAACACCTTTGGTTTTGGATGGTTCGTGTATCGATTCTCACAATTTTGGAATCGCGATAATTATTTTTTCCAGTACCCGTATTTTACTGTTACGTAAGTTGGTACTCTTTGATGGCCTCGGATTTGAAACAACCTGTAATAACCTGTATACATTTTATATTAGAATACCTATTTGAGTTGGCATTTGCAAACATTTTATTGTTAATTTTTATACCTACTAGTCTCATCTGTAGCTTACTACACTATTACTTATTATTTATTTATTTATTTATATTATTTTGATGTAACTTTCATTTTTGCTACCAGTTCTATTTATAATTATGTTTAGATTAACCAATTAAATATCCTGACGATATTTCCTTATTTTATTGCAATTCCCACTAAGCGGAATAGGTTACAATAACAATTATTGCTAGATGTTTTTAAATCACCCTGGTAAGAGAACGTTTATTCGATTTAATCGCTAGCGGTTTGCATCAACCTCGTATAAGCAAGAGCACGTGCACGGCTCCAAGAATTTGTCGAAATCGTCGGCGCGCTTGTGTAAGCTGGACGTGGAAGTTCCGACGGAGAGTGATCCTTCTTGTCTTGTTAATGTTCGTTGGTAATATATACATCAATCCGCTAAACCTGCAGAAGGCATATCTGTATGATGACCCCTCTGAAGAGATTTACGTTACTTCCAGAATTTCTTGAACCCCCATGGACATGAGAAAGTTTTGCGTCTCAACAAATCAAATAGTGTGGTCGCTGTAGGAATGTCAAGATAGATTCATCCTCAACAGAGCTTTAGCTTCGAATATGTCAAAAATATCTGCTCCATTTAGAAATCAGACAAGAGTTAATATTATTCTGACAATCAGTTTTTAATGTAAAATACAACTTTAATACAAATGAAAATATTCAAGATTGAAAATAAATAATTAACTGTTGCATTTGAAAAATCTAGTTGTCATTGTTTAGTTCTAATGTTATTCATTATAACAATTTCACCTTTTGTACACTTTCTGAGTTTAAAAGTTACTTTATACAAAATTATTAAATATTAAACCAGAAACCCACATTCAATAAGTCATTAAAAAAAACTATAGACAAAAAAATACGATTATTACTAATCAAATCAAAGTTCTATATTATAAAATACGTCAATTATTCTATATGACAATTCAACAGGAGCATTACATCTGGATTTACTACAAAATACATTTATTTTTGATTTTATCCAGCTTTTTCCTGATGATCAAATACCCACTAATTAAAACCGCAGAATTTGGTTTCAACAGGATGGCGCACCGCCACATTTTGCGGTAACTATGAGTTATTTCAAACAGAACTTTCCACAACGGTGTATGAGAAGGGGACCATTGGAATGGCCCACTGATCTGAGCCCATTAGCCCCACCTGTACCAATTTTGAAGAAATGAGGATGATTTGTTCAAAATGCATTGTACAGTTACGTGATTGTTTCGCGATTATAATATTTTTAATCGTAACTCTCAAAAAATATCTCTAAAAACAATTTTAACGAATTAAGGTCAAAAACTCAATATTGATCAATCGTCAACACAACAAAGGATCAACAAAATGTATAAATTACTTTAAAAACTGTTATTAAAATATCCGAAGACTAATCTCAATCTGATTTTTTCTCAGAATTGCTTGCTTGGTCATTATTAACATCATCTGATTGACTTGCTTCCGAGAGGTTTTGAGGGTCTAAAGAACGCCTTAAATTTTCGACAAAGTTAGGATCTGCTGATTGCATTCTGCTAGCTAGCGTCTGGCCACTAAAAAATAAAAATTCTAATAAGATATTAGTATACCCATTACTATGAAAATATGAATCTGTACACTCATAACATACCTTTTCAAATTACCCCAATAATTTAATAATTTTGTCAACTTAATATACATATTATAATAATCACATAAATACTGTATATTTTGAAAATTTAAGAATAAAAATATGTATCAATGGAAATTGGAAGAATTATATTGTCCAATTCACATTACTTCATATTAACAAGTTAGTTAATCGTGAATTTACGATATTGCAAACAAGATAATTAATATGATAAATATGATATTCTCAACTTTTAATACTTACGCTTGGATTAGTACATCTAAGTTCGAATCGCCGGTCTGATTTGTTGATATAAACCTGGACATCCTATAAATAAAGTTTGGAATCAAAACATGAATGCTACAAAAAAACTCCTTCACTTTTAAAAGTTTCAATGTAACACCCATTCTTTTACTTTTCTTTACATCAGGAAGGACCAAAAAAAAATTTCACAAGCAAGGAGTTCTATATAAATCTACCATAAAAATGTGGTTGAAATGAAAAAATTAACAAAAAAAATCAACATTTATAATAGATCAAACTTTGCCTTATAACTTTTAAAAGACTGTACAATAGTAATTTTTATATTGCTAGTGAGGAAAACTTTTTAGAATTTTAATTAATTATATAATAATTAATTAAGTACAGAAACTCTGATTTATCTTCCAGTAGTTTTTCTTGAAATCTATCCATGTATCTATCCAAAGTAAGGCACAATCAATATCAAAATTAGGAGTATCTATTAACAAAATGTGGCAGTGAAAATCTCCATAATGAACATGATTGGGAAGTAGTAAGAAACAATTAGTTCAATACAATGGTGCGGCTGAAGAGAAAGATTTAATATTATGCGCAGGTGAGTACTTACAAATTTCTAAAATTACTATCACTGAGCATTTGTGTGGCCATATTGATTAGGTTGGGATTATTGATAAATTGTGAGATATCTAAAGGCCGATGTTCAGGTGGAGCAGCACTTTCTGTAACAAACACTTTAGTAATAACTAACAAAATCATTTCAACGGTAACATACCCATGGAAGAAAACATTTTTTCTTCAGCTAATTTAAAATTAGTTTCATACATGGGATTATTTGGATCATATTTCAATGCTTGTGCATATGATTTACATGCTTCTTCATACTTATTGAGATTGGAGTATGCTATTCCAAGGCGCCCATAAGCTTTTCCATAGCATGGGTCTAACCGTATAGCTTTTTTACAATCACTTATTGCATCCATATGTTTTTCTAATCGACTGTATGCAGCTGCTCGATTACAGTAGTAAACAGCATTACATGGATTGAATTGGATCGCTCTAAAAATAATTGTATATATGACCACTAGGTTTTCTGGATAAACCACTTTGGAGTAATTATGAAGAGATAGAAAAAATGGGTTAAGTAGGATAGCATCCAGCACGATTTTGTGGTACTGTACCTAGCAGTTACTTGGGGGTCTCAATCTGCCTATTTCCTCAATGGTTCTCTCTGAGATGAAGGCAGATAGGGACCTCAGAGATATAATTGCCAGGTACAATTTGAATAGGGAAGCAGGCAGACTGAGACAACGAAATCGTACATTTATCAAGGCAACCTAGTCGTCATTTCACTGAAGTTATTCATAATAATACAATACAATAATAAACATAATTAAATGGCAAATGTTTTACGTTATGCTCTTTGTTTTTATATTTTATCAATTGAAGTTAGTAGTTTTATCATTTGTTTTCCAAATATGTGATTTTGGTTTTTTATGTAGTAAAATTCTATAGTAACAATTATAAATATTTGATTGAAGATAGGTATAGGGCATAGTACATAAATTATGTCTAGAATTTTCTCAAGAATCCAAAAGTTGGCATTGGCCACTGTCACATGACACATTCTATATAATTTTTGAAAAAATGTGCCTTTAAAATACAAATCAACGTGTCCAAGCGTTTTTCCAACACATCCTCATTTATTCGTTATCAAATTTATTCCACTTGGCTTTTCCACACTGTATAAATGTTTTTTTAATAAATAAAAAGTAATCAAAGTTATCAAATATATGGTGTAGAAAATGTAAAAGATAAAAAGTCATATCCTATAATAAAATAGAGGACTATGAACATTTTTAATATCTCACTAAAAAAATTTAAAAAAGCTCATGTTCTTCTGATGTACCAAAAAATGTGAAGATTACTTATTTTTTTAGATCTACATACTTAGTATATTCTATTATAGCTTCTTCATACTCAGAGTTTTTCATATGTGTGTTTCCATTACTTTTAAATATTTCAGCTTCTTTAATTTGTTCTTCTGTAGCTTCTTCCTAAGGAAATTTTCATCAATGAATTATTATTTAAAAAATATTACAACTCTCCAATATTTATCAAAATAGGTATTTAAATCAGTAATGTTATTATTATTTTATACATACAATTGGGCAACTTTATCAACATACTTAACAATGGGTGCGCTCATCCGAGACACCGATCCCTGAGCGCTCAGGTAGCGATCTTTAAAATTTTTATGAACGCGACACTTCCCCTACTTTGCTACCGGAGCGCTCAGGTAGCGGTCGCCATTTCAAGGATCATATTTTAATTTTGCTCAGTTGATAAAGTATCGGTGATCATAAGAGAGGGGGTATTTTAAATTTAAATTTTGAGTGTGAAGTTGGAAAGATGGAAAATTTGTTTGAATAAAAATATTCATCAATTAAAAATGATGATGGTATAGTAGAACAAGACCAGGAGGGAAATTGGCTCATTATAAATTCAGAGAGTAAGTATTATTTACCAATTATTACAAATAAAAATACGAAAGTACCACTACAGAAAATATATATTTGTTATGTAGATATTATTAATCAATCTTTATCAAGGGTTGAGAAGAATATATTATAGAAAAAGTGGTTCATCCAATGATTTTTTCTTTTATTTATATACGGTTTTACCATTTTTACAACATAAAGTTCATTCAGTATAAAGAGTTCATACATAAATGAGTAATATATAAGAAAAAAAAAATTATTACAAATTATTAATTTAATTTGCTTAAATATTTAGAAGCTTAACTGATCTCTTAAATGTTGATGTAGATATTCCAAATAAATCCAGACTACCAGCATGTTCATTGGCAGATTTTAAAATTCTTGTGATTGGTTCATTTTGCCCATAATTGGTGGTATGAAATGGAATATTAAATATTTCAGTAGTACGAATTCTTCTAGTATTAGTATTAAAACATATTAAACGTAATACCTCTGGAATTTGAACACTACCATTTAAAATCTTATGGAGAAAACACAAATCTGCTTCTAACCTTCTTAGTCCAGGTAATTTAGAGTTTAGCGCGATAATCGCTGGTATCAGCTTGAAACTTTGTATATAGGTTACAAAAAATACGTGCAATAAAATAGTACTAACCCGCAAATGCAAAACCTTGCGCGACATTGTTTAAATGACAATATTGTGCTATTTTCTAGTAGAATGACTCGTTCATTCGTGAATATCTTTTTTGCTCTTGATTATAAAGGAAAAATGTAAAATACTTTTTTTTTGTCTTCTAAAAACGAACAATATGAAACCAACCGCGTCGAAAAATATTGATTAGATCAAAAGTTATTGCTGATTAAGTTTAAATAAACATTAGTTATATTAAACAATATTAGATTATTTTGTTAACAATGACAATATCCTGTAATTGTGCTTAATCAAGAGAGACTCCTGGAGGAGGCACTGTGAGGAGATAGAACAGACTCATGAGTGTGCCAGACTGCAGAAGATTCTCTCCAAGGACCCTAATCAGACTATACACGCTTTCAAAAAAGATAACGGACAATATACTGAAAATGTAAAAGAAACCTTGGAAGAGCTACTCAAGGTACACTTCCCTGGATCAATACCCACCATTCCGCCACAGAACTCTCCAGCGACAGAACTGGATAGACCACGATGGGCATCCAGGATAGACTGGCGAACAGCGAAGGCAGTGGTAGATGCGGAAAAGACAGAATGGGCTATTAACAGCTTCAAATCATATAAATCACCGGGACCAGACGGGATTTATCCTATCCTACTCCAAAAAGGAGGAAATACACTGCACAACAGGGTAAGTGAACTGCTCAGAGCCAGCCTAGCTCTGGGGCATATTCCAAGAACCTGGCAACGCATCAGAGCTACATTTATACCAAAACCTGGAAAATCTGGACAGGACACGGCTAAAGCTCTCAGACCAATCAGTCTAATGTCATTTTTGCTAAAGACTCTTGAGAAACTTCTCGACAGACATATTAGAGATGGTATAATGGCTACAAGACCAATACACCGAGATCAATATGCATACAGAGAGGGAAAATCAACCGAAACAGCATTACATCAACTCATAAAAAGGGCTGAATACGTGCTGGAAAACAAAGAGGTGCTGCTGGCAGCCTTTCTTGATATAGAAGGAGCTTTTGACAACACCTCCTATGAATCTATAGCTAAGGCGACGAGGAATTTAGGGATCGATGCCACGAGCTGCAGGTGGATAGACTGCATGCTCAGAAGCAGGCTCATAGAATCAACTCTGATGGGGGAAACAATGGCCGTATGTGCAACCGGGGGCTGTCCGCAGGGGGGAGTACTATCCCCGCTGCTGTGGAACCTGGTCATGGACGGGCTCATCAGAACCCTACACAGAGGAGGATTCAACACCATAGGATATGCAGACGACCTGGTAATTCTATCCCAAGGTAAATACAACAGTACTACCAGAGACAGACTCCAGATGGCTTTAAATGTAGTAACAGGCTGGACTGTAAAAGAAGGGCTACGTATTAGCCCTTCGAAAACACAGATAATTGCGTTCACCAGAAGAAGGAAAAGGGAAGGACTTGGCCCTCTGACGCTTCAAGGTGAACCAATACGACTGTCGGATGAAGTAAAATATCTTGGGGTTATCCTAGACCCAGGCTTAACTTGGAACCGACACCTCCAGCACGTGATCAAGAAAGCGGAGGTGACCTTCATGGTTGCCAGACGTACTTACGGCATTAAATGGGGACTAAGACCCAGCATGGTACACTGGCTATACAAAATGGTTGTCATTCCCAGGATAACATATGCATCTTTGGTATGGTGGCCAAAGACCAGACAATCCTCTGCTATGCTAAAACTAAGCAAGGTGCAAAGACTTGCATGCACTGGCATTACAGGGGCAATGAGGACTACTCCTACAGCGGCGCTGGAAACAATGCTAGACCTTCCTCCACTACATTATGTCATAATGTGTGAAGCAAGGGCGGCACTAACCCGACTGGAAAAAGCACTAGACCATGATGTGGCACATGGGAGAGGACACAGAGATAAGGCAGGTGGGTGATGACATTTTCAAAATGCCAACAGACCAAATGACTACCAAATATATCTTTCGCAAGAACTTCGAGATTGTCATCAAAGATCGAAAGGAGCTTGAGGAAGAGAACGCACCACCACTTAGTAGAGCGAATGAACTGATCTGGTATACAGACGGATCTAAAAATGAACTCGGCACCGGAGCGGGCATATACAGCAAGACGAGCAAATATGAAGGAATCGTCTCGCTAGGAAAATACGCCTCTATATTCCAAGCAGAGGTTTATGCAATACTTGCGTGTGCAAGGGCTAACAGTATGAGAGCCTACAACAACAGGCAGATCAGGATCTACAGCGACAGCCAAGCCGCCCTTAAAGCACTTCAGAGCTATAGGGTGACATCTCGGCTAGTATGGGAATGCGGCGAAGAACTTAGAAGACTGGCGACTCGGAACAGTGTAACACTGGAGTGGGTACCAGGTCATAAAGGAATCGCAGGCAATGAAAAAGCTGACGAACTCGCAAGAGTAGGATCGTCAACTCTGATGAACGGACCCGAACCTGCTGTGGGCATCCCCAGATGCTTAACCAGGTCATGGTTAAAAGGGTGGTTGAAAGAACAACACAAGAAATACTGGAAGAATACGACTGGGCAAATACATGGGAAGAAATTCATAAAAGAACCATCAAAAAAAGTAGCGAAAGAACTGCTCTCAATGAGCAGGAACAAACTGCGCACCACTACGGGGCTACTTACGGGACACTTTCCCACAAAGGAGCACCTAAACAAAATAGGGCTGTACAACGGAGACCTTACATGCAGAAGATGCAAAAAGGATACCGAAACAGCTCTGCATATACTATGCAACTGTGAGTCGCTGGACCACAGAAGGCAGAAACTTTATGGTAGAACCCAAATGACTCCAGAAGACTTCTACAATCAACCAGCTAAGAACCTGTATGAGCTAATACAGGGAACGGATTGGCTGAATAGGTTGTAGTCAGAGCACTGGGTGTATCCACAATAAGCCCAGGAGGCTGAGGTGGTACCGGCGAAAGGACGGCTCCGAAGGAAAGAAAAAAATTGTGCTTAATTACTGTACTCCGTCAACAGATCACGTGTGCCAAA